>CANXYC010175095.1:0-10552 GCA_948193065.1 Aleurites moluccanus
GGATTTCCTCATCTTGTGGGAAAGATAGTGGTTTGCTACAACCCTTTCTTGGTAATCAAGTGAAGAAAAGGTTTCCAAACACAAAGGTAAAGATCTTGATCTTTTAATTAATCTTCAATTTTAATCAACATAGAGATCTTGTTTGATATTTTTTTTTCGCTGAGTCTAACGGCCTAAAACCTAACAGATACATCTTGGTAATCCCTGGATGTACACTATATGCTGAATAGTGAGCCTCTCTCATAATTCGATCCCGTAGCCCTTCAAAATCGGTACACATATACGCTTCCCATATCTCAATATCCCATCATTTACTATGAACTCTATCATCCTCCCATTCTGTACCTCTCCCTTGAGCTTCAGTAGATAAGGATCCCTGTCCTGAGCCACTTTTATATCATCAATCAACAGTGACTTCACTCGAAATTGGGCTATCAGAGCCTAGTTTCGATCCTGGGATCCCAACTCTAACTCTACTCCCACATCTGCTAACTCTCTCATATCTCTAATCAATGGCCTCCTTCCAATCACTATATGAGCTAAACTGCCCATTGATTTCCTGCTCAAAGCATCAACTACTACATTGGCCTTCCCTGGGTGATAAAGAATCTCATAGTCATAATCCTTAAGAAGTTCCACCCATCTGCACTGCCTAAGATTCTGATCCTTCTGCTGAAATATATACTGTAAACTCTTATGATCAGTATATATCTCACATTTCGATCCATACAAGTAATGTCTCCAAATCTTCAAGGCAAATATCACTGCTGCCATCTCCAGATCATGAGTTAGATAATTTGCTTCATGCTTCTTTAACTGGTGAGAAGCATAAGCAATTACCCTACCCATCTGCATCAATACACACCCTAGACCAATCAGTGAAGCATCACAATACACCGTGAATTTCTCTCCGTCAACTGGTAATGCCAATACTGGAGCACTGGTAAGGCAATACTTCAAAGTCTGAAAACTATGGTCACACTCATTCGTCCAGACATACCGCTCTTGTTTCCTCATCAGTCTAGTCAATGGAGCTGCAATCCGGGAGAAATCCTTCACAAACCTCCTATAATAACCAGCCATACCTAGAAAACTATGAACTTCTGAAACATTGGTATGCTATGGCCAATTAGCAACCGCTTCAACCTTTTGAGGATCCACCTTAATCCTATCCTTACAAATCACATGCCAAATGAAGCATATTTCGGATAACCAGAACTGGCATTTAGATAGCTTAGCATACAATTGATGCTCCCGAAGTGTCTACAAAATGATCCTCAAATGCTTCACATACTCCTCCTCACTCCTGGAATAAATACGTATGTCATCAATGAATATAATGACAAACTTATACAAATATGACCTAAACACCCTGTTCATCAAATCCATAAAAGCAGCAGGTGCATTGGTCAACCCGAATGGCAACACCAAAAACTCGTAATGCACATACAGGGTCTTAAAAGTAGTCTTGGGTATATCACTCTGCTTAATCTTCAATTGGTGATACCCAGACCTTAGATCTATCTTCGAAAAATGGCTAGCACCTTGCAGCTGATCAAATAAATCATCTATTCGAGGCAATATATACTTATTCTTCACTGTGACTTTGTTCAGCTATCTGTAATCTATACACATCCTCAATGAGCCATCTTTCTTTCTCATAAATAGTACCAGTGCACCCCAAGGAGAACTGCTCTATCTGATAAACCCTCTATCCAATAGCTCTTGCAACTGTATCTTCAATTCCTTCAGTTCAGCTGGAGTCATTCTGTATGGTGGAATAGATATCGGGTTTGTGCCTGCATGCACCTCTATCTCAAACTCAATCTCCCTGTTAGGGGGCAATCCTGGTAACTCATCAGGAAATACATCAAGAAACTCCTAAACCACCGGTACCTAATCCAACTGTACAGAAGATCTCTGTACATCCACTACATGTGCTAAATAGGCTGAACAGCCTTTCCCAATCATCCTCCTGGCCTGGATAGCAGAAATCAGGTTAACTCGAAACTCCTGAATATCACCCTGAAACTCAAACTCTGGCTGCCCCTCAGACTAGAATCTCACCCTCTTTCGATAATAATCTATAATTGCTCGGTGCCTCGTCAACCAATCTATACCCAAGATAATGTCTAACTCTAGTACAGATAACTCAATCAAATCAGCACGCAGGATATGATCATCAATCTCAATAATGCAATCAGGGTAATAATAATCAATATCCACACTATCACCTATAGGAGTAGCAATCATCAATGGCACATCTAATAATCTCCTTTCCTTATTCAATTTGGGTGCAAAATGTGGTGACACAAAAGAATGAGTAGCACCAAAATCGAATAAGGCATCTGCAATCTCATTCTGAATCAAGATAGTACCTATAACCACATTGTCTTATCTCTGGGCATCCTAGGCGTTGACAGCAAACACTCTGCCTTGGCCCCTACCAGCTGAAGCCTGACTACCATTGGGAGCTTGTCCTCCCCTACCTCTGCCTCTAGCTATAGCCTCTCTACCCATATTCTGACTTGCCTATACCACTTGCTATGAGACCATGACAAATGTTTGCTGATCAGCCCTCAATGGACAACTATTAGCATAATGGCCCTGCTGGCTACACCTCAAACAAGTATTAATCGATCTCCAACATTCCCCTCTATGTCTCCGACCACAAAACCCATAAGTAGGAATGCTAGGTGCCTGTGTAACTAGCCTCGAAGAACCCTGAGAGTAAGCAGGTGCTGATTGAACTACTGGCGGTCCCCTACTCTGTAGTCTCCTCCTCTGACTACTAGCTATAGATCTCTGCTCAAATTGAGGTACTGGCTCTGTTTGTCTAGGATGGGAGTTGCTTTCCCCCCTCCTAACTTGTGATTTGGGACCCCCTTTTCTCTTTTGGTCCCTCTTTGCCCTCTTAGTCTTATATTTCTCCTCCATCTGTGTAGCTTTTCAATCACTGTAGTCAATGAAGTAAACTCTGTAGCCAACAAAGCATTATGTAGTGTAGCATGCAGACCCCTCCGAAACCTATCAATCAGATCAGCCTCTATTGGTACAATATGAGTAGCATATCTACTCAACTGAATAAACTCCTCAGTATACTCCTCTACAGATCTGCCCCCTGCTCAAGCTACTCAAAACGGATCAAGTTATGGGGTAATGAACTCATCAATCAAACTCTGTCTAAACTCTGCCAATATAGGTGGGTGCTCACAATAAAGCCTGGGCTCCATCCGCCTCGAGAACCACGTCCATGCCTTACCCTTAAACAATAGCCTAACCAGCTCAACTGCTCTCAACTCTGAGCAAGGTAGTCTCCTCACTACCTTCTCCACCTCCTCCAAGAAATCAACTGGATCAGTACCTCTATCTCCTCTAAACTCAGGTAAGTTTAGCTTCAGGAAGCTAAACATCGATACTCCTCCCTCGTCTATCACTCCTCGGCCTCCCTGTATAGCTGGCTCCTTCTGAGCCCCAACTGGCTGCACAGGAGCCGGTGCCACTGGAACTGCCTCGGGTACTACAAGTGGAGGCACTACTGCTGGAGCAGGTGGTAGAGGTACTTGCTGTCTCTCCCGTCTCAAATCAGCTAATTCCCTATGCAACTCCATCATGCCCCTCATCATCTCTGCTCTCCAGGGGTCATCACCCCTCTCTGTATCCTCTGAAGTCCGTCAAGATCGAGACGGACCCTCTGATACTGCTATCTCTCTAACCAATGATTCATTGGAGGCTACCTCTGCCTCCCAGATATCTCTGTCTCTATCATTAGACATCTCTATAATCTATCAAGAAAAATAGAAATAGTCCCAGAAAATGACATAAATGCAAAATAATATCATATAACAGACGATAATAGCAAAAGACGACAAAGAAAATCCTATGCTCCATGATATACTTAATTCTACCCCATTATGTACTTAGTCACTATTCCTCTGTAATTTAGGTATTATTCATCAATAATCTAGATTCACAGTCTATAAACCTAGATACTTTGATACCACCTCTGTCACGACCCGGTTTCTCAGACCTCGATGGTCGTAGAGCATGGGAGATGTCAATGGCGACCGACACCTGTAGAACCCAGTATCACATGCACAATCTATAACCTCAATATATTATTCATTTTTATTAGTTACCATTCATTCTGTTATTCTGTCATACATTCTGTAATTTACTGCAAATGGTTGTAACAGTCATATATCATATCATACATCATCATATAACTCAACATAACATTATCAATATATACATATGTTCATCTCCTAGCTAACACATACATACCCTATGGAGTAGCTAGATAATGAACACCAAAAATAATAAAACAGAAATATCAGAAATATACATAAGACTGTCTGTAGCAGAAATCCTCGAAAGATAGATGACAGGATTCTACAACTTACTCCTCTCCTAAAATGGGCAAACAAATAAAAAGTGAGTATAGATGATACTCAGTGAATCTATATGCATCAACAATAAAACAGTAGGCATCAATAAAGCAATGGTATAAATAAGTAGGATAACAGTGTACATAATTTATATCAGGGTACAGTATAGCTATGGAATACAATATAGGCTCGGTATCATATGGAAAGACAGATAAAGGGATGGACTATATGAAAAAAAATCATACAATCTCCAGTAATCTGTATGGACCATATAGGTCTCCAGTAACATATCTGTATCAGTAAGCATAAGGCTGATAAGGCCCTATGGCCAGGACTATAACCCCTCCTAGCTAAGGCATTAGTAATAAAATATGCACATCGCCGACAGTATTTCCCCACTACCCTGTCGGATCGGTAGCTCTGCCAAGCCATATAAGAGTCAATATAACAAGGGATACCATTATGCAACAATGGCATCCAACAATCAATCAGTCCAATATCAATCAGTTCAATATCAATCAATTTAGTTATCAATAAGAATAATGGTAATGCTATAGATAGTATACAATCAATGATAAATGGTTTGGCAATTAAGGAAGACATGGAACAAAAGTTGGTTTAGTGGCGGAAAACGGAAGGTCAATTGGCATGCCAACGTCGCTGGCGACAATGTCATTCAAATGGTAGGCCTATGGAATACAAACTAATAGGCCAAAGGCAAATGAACTAGGCATTTCATCAAACACATGGTGGGCATACAATGGCAAGCCAATAGGTTAGGTTTAGGTGCAAACTTGACTTGCCTAATTCAATCAACACAAAGCCACATTGTCCACAAAGGTATAGGCATCAAAGAAAAACAATTAAACTACATCAAAATGGGATCAAATGGCATGGAAATTCAAGCAAAAATCAAAGGAAAATGGACAATGTGAATAGTGCAAACCATTCGGCCAAAGTGGAAGTTTTAGGGTAGGTTTCCAATCATCAATTCAATCAATTAGACATGTTTTAGGATGCAATATAGACTCACCAAATGCTTCAAATCCTTTTGAATAAGCCAATTCCCACAAAAATCACCAAATGGCCTATATAAGGTAACCTTGTCAAAACTTCAATTCTACATCAAATAAATCATAAATTAATCACCTATTCACATCCAATTAACTAATTCTAACATCAATTACAAAATCAATCACTAAATCATCAACCTATTTCTTACAACTTCAATTTAAACTAGGTGAATTAGGTATTCCTACAAATTTGCATCAATTGATGCAATATAACACCAAACCCATTCAATTCAACTTAAATAACATCTAAATAAACCATTAAACCAAAAAAATAAACTTATTACATCAAATGGGGCAAAGTGGCCGAATTTTTCACTTTAATATTCCTTGAAATCCTTTGCTCATTTCTATAAATTAATGATAGCAATTGATCAAACACCACTCAAACTCAACTTTTCTATTAATTTTCAAAGGATTTTAGTGAAGAAATTAAGAAGAAATGGAGCTAGGTGGTTCGACCTCTAATGGAAGAAAAGAAGAAGATAAATTCAATTGGCTAAGGTGAAAATAAATAGAAAATTCATATGGTAAAATTACAACTAACTCCCCGAACTTCCATCCATTACACTTTGGTCCAAAATCTTTTTTAATTTATTCTGTCAATTTTGTTAAGGTTTAAATATTAGAGTGGGGAGTCAATAAGCTTATTTTAATTCATACTTATTTATAAAAATAGTTCCAGAGTCATTCTGTAACCCCGACCGACCAATTTTCACAATTCGCCTTAAAGTTCCCTATATTTACTATTTTGCCATTAGTTACTTTTTCAGTATTCTTAAATGATTTTCACTTCTTTCTTTTTACCAAAATTACACATAAATTATAGTGATCTTTTACCCCCAGATCAACTTCAGAAATTCTTCTGTTGACCGGACAACTAATTTCTCTGTAGTGTTCCCGACACCGCCGCTTTCCAAAAAAGTATCAAGTTCGCTTTCTAACTGTCTCTAAAATTATTTTCCATCATTTCAAGACTAATGAACTATATTCTGAGAATTAATTCATGCATATGAGTTAGGAATTTATAGGGTATTACAATAAAGTACCATTTTAAAGATTAGGAAAAAACTAGATGATTGGGCCAAGTGGGGGTTCAATTGACTTTTTAGGTTTCATGTTATTGCCAGTCAAAGTTTAGGTCAATTTAGGTCATTTCGATAGGCTTATTTAGGGGTACAAATGCACTGCAGGTACTTTAGGATATCAAGTGTTGGTTTATCATTCCAAATGACATATTAAATGATATATGATGCAACTCATACATAATTATATATATAAACTTACCTTAGATGCAAAAAGTCCACTTTACCTCCGACACCCAACTCGTAGGACCTAAGTGGCCCACCACTCGTCACCTCAAATTGGGGTACGCGAAGGTTCACTTATTTTCATAGCTTATAAACATTACAAAGCACATCATTCACATCAAAATACATCAAACATACATCATATACATCACTTTACACAATTAACACTTTTCCATTCCTTTATGCATCAAACACATTTCTATCACCACATTTCATTTACATTTCATATATCCATCACTATTATACCAAGTTAAGAACTTATACACACCTAGTTCAATGTTTCATATCATACAAACACCTAATTACAAGTTTAACTTCCAAGTAACTTATATCAAACATCATTTTCATATCTAAACTTATACATTTATATTTCATACACCATATATCCATATTCAAACCCTTCCTTCCTAATTGCTTCAACCTAACACGTTAAACCTATAAACTAGACATGGTTCGGCCTAGATGGAATTCACTCCATTCTTTCATTTTTCAACACCAATGAATCAAACAACATAAATACACATCAAATGTATAACATTCAAGCATTCCAACCTATTAAACACTAAACTACCATCTCATTTTTGAACACCATACCATTCGGCCAACCTTGAAAACCAACCAAATGGATTTATTTTCATCAAATGGCTACTAATTCATCATAAACACATCAAATACATCACATTTGAACCAAAAGTCCATCAAATTAACACATTTAAATCTTAGCTCTTCCAAGTTAGGGTTTCTTCCAAATTTTTGATTTTCTTTCAACCTAAACACATATTTGTTACAAATTAATATCAAGGAACACCTAAAGATGAAAAGTAAACTAAAAGAATGGTAAAAACACTTACTTCATCAATAGTTCTTTGAAATCTTCCAAGCTGTGATTTATCACTTTTTCTTGATTTTTCTTTGATTCTAAGGTTAGAATTGAGTTTAGGATGATGAAATTAACTAGTTTGGATCAAGAAATGAAAGAAAATAACTTGGTATGATGAAGAACAAAAGTGGCCGTAGCTAGCTTAGGAAGAAAGAGAAAACTTGGTATGAAAAATGGCTAAGGTTGAAGAAGAGGTGTGAAATATCAAGTTAAATATCAAGTTTATAATCCTATAGATTGATCCTATAGTAAAGAATATGCAACCTATCTTACTAACCATTCAATTCTTGATATTTCCATCAAATGGTTTGATTTAGGTTAACTTAAAATGATCACCATACACTTGCATGCACCAAATAAGTTCATATATCTTAGGAAAAGACTATACTACCCCTAGTTTAAATTTGCTCCCTTTCTATTATATTTTTCCGAAATTATTTTCTACCGGCTTTAATCTTCCGAAATTACTTCATATGACTATTACACCTCCATTTTCATGTCCTAATATTTTCTTTTACCATCAAATATAATGTTCATTTCCATTAAAACTAAAAAAAAGTGTGAAATGACCATTTTGCCCCTAGTTTACCAAAAACCTAATTTTACTCGATTACTTCCTAACTGCCTTTTAACCTCCGCTAATCATACAAACACCTCATAAAGCATGCGTACATGTCAAATTCAAGTATAAACATATAGTAAATCACAACAATCAAGTCAAGTCAAAATTCCCAAGGTAGCCCTTTATGGTTCAGGTTCTAGGTTTGACTGGGTGTGACATTCTACCGTTTTTCAAATAAATTCGTCCTCGAATTTACTTGAAGGTTATAGGATAGAATAAGAACCTAACACATGAAACAGGTGTGGGTACTTGTATCTCATCTCAGCCTCACTCTCCCAAGTACACTCTTCTACACTTCTGCTACGCCACAGTATTTTAATTATTTGAATGCTCTTATTTCGAAGCTGTCTAATTTGGTGATCCACAATTTGTACTGATACTTCTTCAAATGACAATGTTTCATTAATCTCAATATTTTGGGGTTGAAGAACATGGGATAGATCTGGAACATATTTTCGTAGCATAGAAATATGAAACACCAGATGTACGTGACCCATATTAGGTGGAAGTGCTAGTCTGTATGATGCATTACCAACCCGATCCAAAATCTCAAAGGGTCCAATATACCTTGGTGAAAACTTACCTTTCTTTCCAAACCTCATCACTCCTTTCATGGGAGAGATCTTCAGAAATACATGGTCACCCATTGCAAACTGTACATCTTTTCTTTTTGGATCCGCATAACTTTTTTGCCTACTAAAAGTAGTCTTTATCCTTTCCCGTATAATAGGAACTTTCTCCATTGTTTCTCTGATCAGATCTGGCCCTCTAATTACTTTTGACCTGGTTCCACCTAACATATAGGTGATTTGCATTTCCTGCCATACAAAGCCTCATATGGTGCCATCCCAATGGTAGAATGGTAGCTATTATTATAGGCAAACTCTATTAGTGGTAGGAAACAATCCCAACTGCCCTTTAAATCCAACACACACAACCTCAACATGTCCTCCAATATCTAAATAGTCCTTTCTAATTGTCCATTTGTCTGAGGATGAAATGCTGTGCTGAAATGCAATATAGTACCCAATGCCTCTTGGAACTTCTACCAAAACCTAGAGGTGAATTGAGTACCTCTATAAGATATAATCACTGATGGAACACTATGTAACCGTACAAACTTGTCCATATAAAGTTGTGCATACTGTGGAGCTGTATAAGTTGTCCTTACCTTAAAGAAGTGAGCTGATTTGGTTAATCTATCCATAATCACCCATACTGAATTATACCCTTCTGTGATCTTGACAATCCCACCATAAAATCCATCGTTACTTGTTCTCATTTCCATTATGGCATCTAGATCTCTTGAAGCAAACCTGAGGGTTTCTGATGCTCAAATTTTACTTGTTGACAAGCTAAGCACTTAGAGACAAATCTTGCTACATCACCCTTCATGTTTGGCCACCAATAATATTCCTTCAAGTCATGATACATTTTTGTTACCCCTGGATGAACTGTGTAAGGAGAGTAATGAATCTCTTTCATAATCTGTTCTCTCTACCCCTTAACATTTGGAACACATAATCACCATTTACATTTTAATACGTCTCACTCAACAGAAAAATCAAGAGCTTTACCATCTCGAACCAAGTCTCTGAACATAACATACTGTGGATCTTCAGTCTGGGAACTCATTATCTCATCTATAAGCAATGATTTCACTTGGAACTGTGCTATCAATACTATTTCTTGCCCCTGTGATTCCAAATCCAAAGTTAAACCTTTAGCCATTAACTCCAGTAACTCTCGTACCAATGGTCTTTCTGAAACAGTCACATGTGATAAACTTCCCATTGACTTTCTACTAAGAGCATCTGCCACTACATTTGCTTTTCCAAGATGATACAAAATCTGGCAGTCATAATCCTTCAGTAACTCGACCCATCTCCTTTGCCTCAAATTTAATTCTTTTTACTGCAAGATGTATTGTAGACTCTTATGATCAGTATAAACTTATCACAACCCAACTTAGGAGCCGCAATGGTCCTAGGGTACGGGTGATGCTTATGCTACCAGTACCACGACGAACCCAAAAGACTATACTATATGGCATGCAATACAATAACAAGCTCAATATAGCTTGACAATTTCATAAAAATTTGGGCAGCATCTCCTTTGTATAGGGAGTATGCCAAGCTGAAAAACATGCATATAATCACTTCTACTATATACTTCATCATCTATCTCAATTCAATGATCCCTCTGGATCTCCAATATCAACTCAATATAACCACATTTGCATATCAAGCAATTTCCACATATACCATATCATATACATCTAT
>CANXYC010175223.1:0-10308 GCA_948193065.1 Aleurites moluccanus
TGGAGATCCAGAGGGATCTGTTATTGGATGAGATTGTTATAGAAGTGTTATATTTATATGGTTTTAGCCAGGGCATGCTCCTTAAATAGAGGAGATGCTGCCCGTTTTTATTTGTCTTACTTAAGCTATTTTAAGCTTAATTGTGTATGCATGCCATATAGTTTATTTTAATGGGTTCTTCGTGGTATTGGTAGCGATAGCATCACCCGTACCCTAGGACCGTCATGGCTCCTAAGTTGGGCTGTGACACATATGTTATGCTATATGATGTATAAATGCAATAATTGTATATAAAAACTTACTTCCAAAATGTAGCTAAGGCACGAAGCCCCAAGCTAGCCCGTCGACCCCCTAATGAATGCGGCGACTGCCCAACTAGTCCCGTCCTCGGGAGGCTTGCCTATAATTATATATATTCTCTCCGTAAGACTTCGACTAATCATAAAAACACACAATACACATCAAATATACACATAATAGTCACATTCCCTATCAACTGACAATTTTACCCTTTATGCACATATAGGCCATTCGGCCAAAGCCAATCTTGGGCTACCAATATTTAAACCTCATTTTCCTTGTACAATACATTAATTCATACACATATTAACATATTAAAACAAGTTTGGGCTTATGTTCAAGCCTAGGTTTCATGCCAAAGCATTTTGAACTTTATAGGTCATAAAGACCTAAACACATTTCAAACTCATAACAAGCATACCAATCTCTTCATATATGCTACAAATACTTATCAATTAACCATTTCACATACACCATCAAATTGCACACACATTTAACTCATAAACCCTAATTTTAGCTTAATACAATTCGGCCCAAAGGGGCTAGAACACCAAAGCTCAATTTTTCCAATCCAACCTCATAATTCAACAATTAAACACATGAATTGAACACTTCTAAGCATAATTACACAAAATCAAACCTAATTCCTCATGCTTGCCCTAATTAGGTTCGGTTTTGGGGGTTTTTCCTAATTCAATATTTAATTCTCCAATTTTACTTATAATTAACTAATTCAAGTCACCAATTACACATCTAATCAATCAATTTCACAAAACTAAGCAATTTCCCTTTTTTCCCCCAATTTTAGCATTCGGCCAAAGGGGGATTTTCTCCCTTTAAGTTTATTCTTCCAATTGAAGCACTCAAACATTAATTCACCATGTCAATTTAAGATTTAAACATTCAATTATAGAATTATTGAAAAAATTTTCACCTAAACCCTATCCCCCTAATTCTGTTTCATGGCCCAATCCTAAATTGAAATTCAATCCAAAATTCACCATCCAATTAACATTAATTATATCTATTTAACATCATTAATAACATCAATTTCCCAATTGAAACATAAAATCAAAATTTCCCAAATTTCCTCAAGTCAATTCGGCCACCAAGAAAAATTACACAATAGATGTTTAATTCCACCATTTAAGCATCCAAACAACATTAAATGTAGGTAAATCACTAACCAACTAGAAAAATTAACTTACCTACTCAATTCCCTTGAATGGATGAACCCTAACTCTCAAATGACACAACCAAACTGAAATTGGAACTTAGTTTGAAGAAATTGAGGAGATGAGATGAATATTTCTACCCAAACTTCAAAAATTAACACAATTCTTGAATCCTTTCTTCAATGACCGAACCAAAAGGAGAAATTTTCTTCTTCAATGGAGAAGCTCACGGTTTTGGGAGGGAGAATGAGAAAAATGCATATTGTTTTGGTTAATTTAATAGATAATGGACTTTTGCCATCCTATCCCATACAATCAAGCTCATAAAGCAAGCTTTGCAACCTATAAATGCATCCTTAGGATTAGAATGTATCAATACCTTGATTCATTGAATCAAGATGAGTAAAATTCCATTTACTCCTCCCTCTTACTCTTTTACTTTAATTGGGTCCTTATAAATTACCAATTAAATCCTTACTTTTTATTTCCTTTTTGCAATTAAGTCCTATCATTTTTGTAACCCAACTTGGCTATTTTATTTTATTTATTTATTTTATTATAATTATTTTATTTTTCCCAAATAATCAATTAACAATCAAACACACATGTAAGCACATCAAATTAATTCCAAATACATAAACAAAAATTCTCGAAGGTCCTTAACTATACTAGGCTTGGTTAGGACTCGGTGTTACACATTCACAAGTCAAAATTAATGAAAAATTTCCCCCTAAGTTTCCCTTTTAAGGTTTAGGTTAGGTTTAGGTTAAGGTATTACAATTTCTATCTATTTTAGCTATATAGTAGTAGTTGTTAAAAATAACAGTGTTAAGCACATGTTAAGAAAGAAATTTTCACTTGAGTTTTGATGACCTAAAAGAATGATTTTAATAAAGTGTAAAACAAAAAAAATGTTCCAATTTATGTTATCTAGATGGCTGTAAAATAGTTTTTCAATTGAATATTTATGTTGTGAGATAAAACTAAGATAATAGAACCTGCTCGGATTGACTATTACACAAGAACAAGGTAAGATGTAGACAGTCACCAAACATTGTACATAGCAGATATTAAGCTGAATTTTTGATATATTGTAGACTCATATGTATATTTTAATAAGAAAAAATAATTGAAGTAATTGGATACTTATAGCTAGAGATATATGTAATTTAGTCAAGGCTACCAGGGAGTAATTCTGTGTAAAACATATTATTTTAGCTATTGTAATTAATTTAGTTCACAGGGAAAATGATATTTGTTTTAGATGAAATTTAATATGGAGGTTAATACATATGTTATCTAGGTCTCATAAAAATTTCATATCAATATGACATTATTTACTATGGTAAATGATTAGTTTATTGCATACTGCTCTGGCTGTCCAGCAAGTGAATGAGTGAGTATAATTTGACAACTTGAAGTTTTAAGGAGTTTTTGATCGAGCCGATAGTTTAGGTGAGTCATTTATATATTGATATGCATGAATAAACCATTATTTTAAATTTAGAAATCCATTTTGTATATTGTAGGCCCTTGACTGAATATGTTGGTGGAATTTCCTTTGAAATTTCATTGATTTTCAAGCCTTAAAATGATCCATTTCCTTTGCAATGAAAGTTGATTTGAAATGTCCCTTGTATTGATAACATTGTGTACTTGATTTGTGAAACATTGGTTATATTGAATATACCTTTTGAGCCTTCCAAAATATTGTTTAAATGTTGCACACCAAGTATTCGATGAAATGCCCTTTGTATTTTTTTTCACGAGCTTACCAACTGAATACCATTATCGCCAATGCAGGTGACTATCTTTCTCACCAGTGCAATTGACCCTTTTTGAAAACTTTTATAACCAACTCAAATTTGAGTTCCATGCTATTTGACTTGTCATTTGATGATCCTAAGACTTGTTTGTTGAGCCATATTAGTATTGACTGATTGGAAGAAAACAAATGAGTTCATTGAAAATGTTATTGCACCATAATGATTTTATTGGCCTTTTGGCACCCATATAAGCTCTTTCTTCTTATTTAATATGTTAATATGATAGAGATACCTTACTGATGGGGTAATGAGTAAGTACCATCAGTGTTGTGCATAGTGAACATTGTAACCCTAGCTGGGAAGGGATTTGTCCTAGCCATAAGGCCTGACCCACCTTATATAATTTTATTAGCAGTAAATGAAATTGATATATGTTCAAGGCCTATTATCTGTTATATCTACATGTTTATATTGTTACATTGGCTTATTTATTTTATTTGATCCTTCTATACAGAGTGATTCTTCAACCTAGACCATTATTGAGTACTTTGTTCCATTATTGTGTTTATACATCCTTAGATGTTGAATTAGAAGGGTTTAGCATTATATTACATCTATTGATTCAATTTGATAGAAATTCCAAAATTCAAACCATAATTTGAATATGTAAGTTACCAAACCCTAAATTAGTCATCTTTAATGTATAATTAGATTAGAATATGATTAGTTTTTACCATTGAAAGCTAATTTTGGTGATAGTTTTGATGTAGAAACCAAAAAAGACCAAGATTGCCATTATTGTCTACTTCGAAGATTTTGGAGAAAAATAATTTATTTTGGCAATTGGAAGCCTTAAATGAGTTTAATATACAACCTACCTAGTGTCATAAATTGAGTTTTGGAATCCATCCTTGTATAGCCATGATTTGGCTGAAGCTACCTTGTCATGTTCCTTTGAAATTTTGCTTGGTTTTTCCTTTGAATTCCAAGCCAATTTGATCCATTATGTTTTGTTATTTGCTGGATATCTTTTGCCTATTGTATTGTCCTTATTATGAATTTGTTGATTGATATTTGGGCAATGTTGATATTGCACCAAAACCTAACCAAAAAGCCTTATGAAAGTTGCACACCAAGTATTCGACAAAATGCCTCAATTAAAATTTCATAGGCCTACCAAGCCAATGCCATCATTGACAGTGACATTGGCTAGCCAATTATGCCAACACAAATGACATTAAATGACTACCTTCGTTTCTAACCTATACTTGAATGCCATACCTTTTGCTATTCTTATAACAACTTAAATTGCTTATATGCTATTGATTGATAATATCGATTAATTGATTTGCAACCTATTTGAACATTGATAAGTTATTTGATTGATATCCATTGATTTATTTCCATCCTATTGTTAGATTATATGTTGATTTGGTAGAGCTACCTTACCGATGGGGTAATGGGTAAATACTGTTGAATTTATATCATGGACCCTAGCTGGGAAGGGTTAATATCCTAGCCATAAGGCTTGGCCTGCCTTATGTATATTACATGAGATTTATATATGATTATATGTGTCAAGGCCCATTATCTGTCTTATCCATATAAATTATATATTGATGACCTGTTTATTGATCATAGATCATTATTTTTTCTTAATTTCCTTTCTTCTGTAATTGGTGTGCAAAACCTATTACCAATATTTGTTTATCTGTTTATTTTATTGATTACCCAATCCTTATATATGATATGATGTATATTAGATTTACTAAGTATTTTTAACTCATTTTGTAGTTGTTGAACATTTTTCAAGTCAGGAATAGTGAGCGGGTTCCAGAATCTCTTCTTCTGTGGAACCAATCATATATTTTGGCAGTGTAATTATTTAAACTCTATCTTATATATTATATTCTAGCAGCTCCATGGATATGTATATGGATATAGATAGATTGTATAAATGGACGTATGATATTATATGGAGGTTAATTATGGTTATGGCATGTGTGAAAAATGAATATAGTGACAGATTGACAAACTGCAAAATTAAATAATACAGAACAATATAATATTAATTGGATAATAATAAGATGGTATTTGGATATGTAATGGGTTCTATGGGTGTCGGTTGCCTCTAGCAGTTCCTGCATCTTAGGACCGTCATGTTCAAATTGTGGGATGTGACACTATGTGACCACATCCTTTGATAGCATGAAGGAATCCATTGATTAGAACAAGTTAAAATCGAGTGGTATAAGAACCATACCTAATGTTGATCTGGCCAGCACTATTCCATAACCAAGCAAAAACACTAATCCCTCTCTGTCCTCAAATATTTTCCAAGGCAGGGAAAATCCCATCCATGCACCCATGAGAAGATCCTAGAAGTGCCGCACCACTATGCTTGAACATAAACACACGATAGTAAAAAGGTATAAGCATATCAATGCCTCCACTTCCAATATTGTCTCCTCCATTGAACATAAGAGTAAGGAAATAATAATTATTGTTGAACGACAACCTTTGAAGCTAAAAAGGAGAAAATTAAATGATTTGGCCTGCTTTTGAGCCTGGTTTATAAGAAAATTTTGGAATCCAAGTTAATCGTGCCTTTAGAGCCAAAGGCACCTCCTAACCCTTTGCCCAAATGCTACAATGCCAATGAACATTGTGAATACCATCAAAGAGTCGGGAATAAAGCAAATGTGTGCAAAATCTTGAGGCATAAAATCCAAGACCTCATTGAAAATGGAAACATCCTTCTTCCTCATAAGCCAGAATCCAACATCCCCACTAATCTTCGAACTATTCTAGAATCCTGTAGATCAAAAAATACAAGCTCAACTTAGAGGGTTGTTAGCCAGTTGTATCAAGATTAGGAAGAAAACATAGAGGACTGCTCTCTTGGAGAAAGTCTCTATGATAGGAAGTGGAGTAGAAACAGATTCTACAAAGCTAATGCAACCATCTTTGATTCAACTAGACAATTGGCACTCTGAGAAGAATCCAACCCTAATATCAAGCCTCATTCCCAATCTAAGTTCCAAGTCTAGTCAGAGTCCAAGATGGAATTCAAAATTGTGTCAGAGTTTGAGTCATTTGAGTCATTTTCTTCTTTTTATAGTTTAGAGTCGAGTAAGAATCTGAACCTATCATGTCCAAATTTTAGGGCATGCTTGTCTTAAGATGTGGGAATCACTTATGCTACCAACAATCGTAGAACCATGTTATAACTTATATACTTCAATCCCTGTTAAGTCACTTTTATGTTTAATATTTACTTTCATATGTCATTATCATCATTTAGCATCATCATTATGTTATACTTGGTAATTTTTGTGCATTTATAGATATCATATATATATGAGTTTATACAACACTAACTTATAAAATTACAGTACCATGGAGCTGTTAAGAATACAAAAGAAAAGTCTATCACTAATAATTACATTACAAAAGATGACTGGACCCCAATAGAGAAGAAAGTCTGGGAACTACCTTTACTTTTGATCTAAAAAATGTTAAACCACTAATTGGGCGAGTATAAAATACTCAATTAGTCAAATATATATTACCATACATTTATGCTAGGTAGTAAAGCAAGTAAACAAATGGGTAACCAATGAGATAATCAAGTGAATGGTTCAGTAGATAACACACAAATGTCAAACTCATGCTTATAGCAAGAAGGATAGTTAACCAATGATAGAACAATTAAGAATAGGCAACATGTCTCAATAAAAGGATTAAATAAAATGAATAAGCCAATGGAATAAGTAATATGTAAATATAACAGATAATGGGCCTTGATTACATGTTTATCACAAACAAGTCACATGGAATACATAAGGCGGGCTGAGCCTTATGGCTAGGACATTACCCCTTCCTAGCAAGAGTTTTAAATAGACATTATACATAATGCTGATGGTACTCACCCATTACCCTATCAGTAAGGTATCTCTGTCATATAAGCACATAAATAGGTAAGGAAATCAAATATGTTATCAAATAGACAATAGAAATAGTAAGACTTAATTACATTATCAATATGCTCAATAGACTCACATTAATCAATTAATGAATCGACTGATCAATAAACAAGTGGAATAAGCATTAGAATATAGGTCAAATGCCATTAGGTTAAAATATGGTTTGGGTACTTAAGGTGCCAATGGTGCATATTTGCATTGACGAGATAGATACTGTAACACCCTAAATTGTTTTCTTCATTTAAGCATAGAAACACTTCATTTAGTCATAGGAACATAATACATGTGAGATTAGACAAGTTGCAAAAAATCGATACCGACAGAGAAGCAGACACCTTGGTGCTCCATCTTTTGAATGAGCTTGGAAGTGCATATATTTAAATGTACCATTAGAATCATAAGCTGGAGGAATATAAGAAATACTATGTTAGAATTAAAGTGGGACAAAAAGGTGAATATTTATAAGTTACGAGGTTAAAACATGAATACTTGAAGTGCCGGGGAGGAACGTCTAATCACCAATAGTCTAATTAGTATATAAAGCACCACCTTCTCATTTTTCCATTCATTTTCACATTTCCTCTTTTTTTCCTTTGCTAGGCTAAAATCTCCTCTTCTAATTCTCTCAAATTTCTTTAAAAACTTACAAAGAAACTTAGGGAAAAATTCAAAGAAACAATTAATCCAAGCCTAATTCAATCAAAAGCACATCAAATTTCAACAAAATTCCAAAGGTAGCTTGACATAATTTTGTAAGGGAGAGTTAGTATTTCAATCCAAATAAGGTGAAATTGTTTATTTGCTATCTTTTTTAATCTTTAAAAGCTATATAGTAGTAATTGTTAATAAATTTTAGTGTTTAAGACATATATGGAAGAAACTTGCACTTGAATTTTTATAGTCTTAAAGAATGATTTTAGAAAAGTGTAAAACATGAAAAGTGTTCCAATATATGTTAACTAATGTAAAATATTTTTTCAATTAAATTTATACATTGTGAGATGCAACAAAAATAATAGAACCTGCCCGAATTGACACTTACACAGGAATAAGGTAAATTTTAAATATTCACCAAACGTTGTACAAAGAAAATATTAAGCTGAGTTTTGGATATGCTGTAGCCTTATGTGTCTAGTTTAATTGAAAAAAATAATTGAAGTAATTAGATACTTGTAGCTAGAGATATATGTAATTGAGTCAAGGCTGCCAGAGAGTGATTATGTGAAAGATAAAATATTATAGCTACTGTAATTAATTTAATTTATGAGGAACATGATATTTGTTTTGGATTAAATTTAATGTGAAACTTAATACATATGTTATCTAGGTTTGAAAAAAAATTTAGATCCATATGACATTATTTTCCATGATAAGTGATTATTTTATTGCATACTACTCAGGCTATCCAACAAAATGGATGAGTGAACCTACTTTGACAACTTAGAGTTTTAATAAGTTTTTGATCGAAATAAATGTTCTAGTGAGTCTAATTGTAACACCTCACCTATAACCTAAAACCTGAACCATAAAGGGGCAACTAGGGGGAAATTTTTTCTTGAGTTGAAAGTTGTCTAATATTGTATGTTTATGCTTGAATTGAACATATGTGCATGTTTTATGATGTTTTACTTGAGTTAAAGAGGTTTAAAGGCTGTTAGGATGAAATCGAGAAATTTTGAGTTTTTGATGAACTGGGGGCAAAATGGTCATTTCGCACCCCTTCAAGTTTTTATGGAATAAATAGCATATTTGAAGGTAGACAAGAATATTAGGACATAAAAATGATATTATTAAGTTTATTTGAATAATTGTTGGAGAAGTAAACTCGGTAGAAAATAATTCCCGGCAAGCTACTCGATTGAGGAGCTTCATTTGAACTAAGGGCAATTTAGTCTTTTCCTTTGCTATATGGAGTTATATAGTATATGAAAGTCTATGGTAACATTTTAGGCTTACTTAAATCTAGCCATTGGATGAAAAGATGAAGAAATGGATGGTTGGATAGCTAGGTTTCACCATTTCTATCATAAACTCAAAGCATAGGATTGCACCATTTGATTTTTACTTAGATTTTTCCCACCCCTTCATTGTTCTTCATCATCTTCATCATTTTACCAACCACACTTTCTCTCTCCTCCATTTGTATGGTTTGACCACCATTGATCTTGACCTTAGGTTGTTGTTTTCTTTCATTTTTTGATGGAAACATGTTAATTCCATCATTCTAAACACAATTATATTTATGGATTCAAAGGAAAAACTAGAAAAAGTAACAAATCAATCCTTTGAAGATTTTGAAGAACTTTTGGTAAGTTATTGAATTTGAAATTCTTTTGATTCAAATATGTTCTTAAGATGTTCTTTGATGTTTATTAGTGATCAAACATATTTTGGATGGATGGAATTCAAAAAGTTTAATGGAAACCCTAATAGGAAGAACTTTGAATCAAAGTGTTGTTTTGATAGATTTTTTGGTTTAAATGATGTTTATTTGATATGTTTAACATGAATTAGTGGTTGAATGATTGAAACAAATTCATTTGGATGGAATTTCAAAGTGGCCGAATGTGATGATGTAGGAATGATGATTTGATGTTTGTTGTTTTATAGGTTTAAATGATGAAATGGTGTATATTTGATGTGTATGTAATGAATTAATGGTTAAATGATGGAAAGGAATCCATTTGAATGGATTTGTACTTTGGCCGAATGTGATGATGTTGAATGGTGTTTTGTGTTTTGATGTTTAATAGGTTTAAATGCCTAAATGTTATACATTTGATGCATATATAAGTTATTTGATGGATTGGTGTTGAAAAATGGATGAATAGAATGATTTCCATTTAGGCAAAACAATATTGACTTTGTTAGTTTAAGGTACTAGGCTAATGTGATTAATAAGGTAAGATTTGAATATGATTAAGTGATGAAAGTAATGGAAATGTATAGGTTTAAATATGTAAAAGATGATTGATATAAGTGCTTGAAAGGCAAACTTGAATAATGGTGTATGTTTGACTTGAAATGATGAACTAAGTGTATATGAGTTTATAATATAGTATATAAGTGATGAATATGTGA
>CANXYC010175275.1:0-70408 GCA_948193065.1 Aleurites moluccanus
TTGATTTGCTACCCAAATCCTCAATTCCTCGATATAGGCCAAAATCGACGATTTTCTCCAATCGAATTTTCTACAACAATACGAACATCAATTAAACACCAATTAATACCCAATTAACTTATTCTATAGCCAATTTACACATCCTAACTCATATGCATAAAATCAAATCTTACAACTTCATTTTTGGGTTTGAAAATTGAAGAAAATTATTTAATGCATCAATTGATGCAATTAAACCAGTGACCCAATCCTATTACATCAAATTAACCTAATTAAACCATAAAAACTAACAAATAAACATTTTACCCAAATTACCTCAAATAGCCAAAAATCCCTCCTTGGTGTTCTTGAATTTCTATGGCTTAATTTGATAGATTTAGGTTTGTATGGTTTTAAATTCAAGTTTCCAACAACTTTTCTTCACAAATCAAAGAAAAATTCAAATGGGAAAAGGGAGAAAGAAGTCACGGATGGGAGGAAGAAAATGGGAAGAAAATTTTGTCTAAGTCTTGCTTATATAGTAAGACAAAAATGGTAAATTACCCTTTTGGTCCTCCAACTTTTTAAATTTTGCTTTTGGTCCTTTTTCGCTCGATAATTCATTCTGATAATTCCGTCAAAAATTAGAATTCAAAGTGAATATTTAAACATCTTATTTTTATTAATACTATTTAATAAAAATAGTTTCAGAGCTGTTATGAAACTCAGACCGTCGAATTTTTACTATTCATCGAAAGTTTCCTTTATTTATGGTTTTGCCATCACTTACTTTATCAGTGTTCTTAAGCATTTTTACCTCTTTCTTTTTACTGTATTTATATATGAATATACATAACCATTTACCCTCAATCCAAATTCAAAAATTCATTCGTCGACCGTACTGCTATTTTTACGGCAGCGATATCGGTATCGACAATTTTCAAAAAAAATTCTCGTTTTCACTCTAACTGAGTTTTTAAAATTATCCTTAGCCGTTTCGATAATTTTAATCCACATACTGAGAACTTATTTCACAGAAACTTGTTATGAAAATTTTAGGGTATTACAGATACAGATGATGAGCTTGCTGCTATGTTTGATGAGCCATCCCAAAAAAAACCCAGCAATTCTCCTTCTACAGCACCACCGTCTAGCTCTCAGCCATCCTCTTCAGCTGATTCATTTTAGACTCAAGTGTTGGAGCATTTGGCTAAGCTCAATACTAGACTTGACTATTTGGAAACTGGAGTTACTTCTCAGCTGGATAGACTTGAAGCAAATCAAAAAGAGCTACAAAAGTCCATAGATAGTCTTCGTAGTGCTTTGTCACTTGGAAGTGACCCTCCACCTGATGATTCTTCTGTTCCTCCTTCCTCCTAGTTGTTCTTTTCTTTTTTTGCTGAGCTTTTGTTTATGTGCTCATATTTTATCATGTTCATATTCATAGTATTGGCACATATCTTATTTTAATGTTTATGCAATACTACCTTGTTTATGAAATTCTAGCTTTTTATATTGAATGATCAGTGAGTTTTTATATTATGCTATTAGTATGACAGTCTAAAAATAATCTTTTTGATTATTGACCAAAAGGGGTGGAGATATTAATAAATATTGAAAATTAAACTTGTTTAAAGGGGAAGTTTTAACTCAGGGGGAGACTTATGTATACTTTCAACACATTATTTTGTCATCATAAAAAATGGAGAGATTGTTGTCTCTATAATGATTTTGATGATGTAATTTAAACCAAAACAAAGTGTTAATTATTATATTTAAGTTACAAATAATTCTTTAACTTGTGCTTTAAGTGTTTGTTCGAAAATAGGAATTCACGCTCGTGAAAAGAATCTAGTCAAAATTTGAAATTTACTCAGTAAGAATCTTCAAACCCATGAACATTTCTTCAAGGATGTGAATAAGTTTCATGACCGTTACTTTTTAATCACGCCCGTGATGAATTTAAGAATGGTTTTGACTTAGAGACACAGAAAGATTTTTCAAGACCATGAAAAGTTATTCACACCCTTGAAAGACTTTCACGCCAGTGATAATTGTTCACGCCTAAGGATGATTTAAAATTTGAAATTGACGCAGAAAATTCTAAGGCCATGAATTTTGGTTCAAGCCCGTGAAGATTCATCTTCAAGATCGTGAATAAATGTCACGCCCATGAATCGATAGTTGCTTGTCAAAATCACGACTGATCTATTTTAAAATTTAGCTGTTGGAAAAAGATTTGGAAGCAGATCTTACATTAAATGCAACCATAACGGTTACATTTAATCACCATTCATTGAAGGCTATAAATAGATGAAAATTTGAAGTTTAAACAACAGATGAAGCACATATCTTAAGAGAAATCAAATTGTTGTAGTTCATACTTTGTTTTTCACATTTTATGAACTCTTTGAGCTTTGCTTCTCTATTCTTAGAATTCTTACTAGCTTTTGCTAGTTTTAGCTATTCATACTTCATTATATATCATTGGAATAGCCTTGTATAAGTTTAGAGAGACTTAAAAATCTCTATCTCAGTTATTGAGAGTAAAAATATGAGTTGTAACTCATTGTGTAAATGATGAAATTCCTGAAAATCTATTATAATTGATTTACGTGGTGCACCCGGTTCTAGTGGAACCTCAATATCGGGTTGATATTGAGAGAAGTGGACGTAGGAGAAGGAAGTTGGCTCTAAACCACTATAAATTGACTGAGATTTATTAATCATTCTCTTTTATTATTACTTGTTATTTGAAATAAATTTGTCTATTGTATATTGATTGTATTTTCTCTTAAAAATTTTAAAACTCCTATTCACCCCCCTCTAGGAGTATTGCCATAGTAGTGTTCACAACTCATTTACAGACAATAGCTCTATTTCCTTTTAGAAGTTTAACCAACTCCCAAGTTTGGTTCTTATGTAGAGACTTCACCTCCTCAACCATAGCTTCCATTCACTTTTCTTTTTCTAAACTAAAAACTTTTTTTTGAAAAGAACAAAGATATCCACAACTGGATAGTAAGGCAAAAAAAGTTGAATTCTCAAACCCATACCTTACTCCAGCCTTATGGATGCGTCTGGTCTATCAATGGCAATGATGCGTTTGTTTGATTGCTCTTGTAGTGAATCATCACTACTTTCATCTAATGAGTCAACTGGTTGTGAAGTTATAGAAGGCTCACTAAACTTCACTTGCATTTTAGAATTCTGATTATTATATGAACTTTCCAGCTTCGTTAACATTGCTTTCTCATAAATAAAAAAACTATGTCTCTACTAATAATCACCTTTTGCACCTTTAGATCCCACAATCTATAGCCTTTTACTACTTTAAGATAGCCGACAAAGATGCATTTTCTAGATTTAGGATATAATTTAGTTCTTTCATCACTATGAATGTGTGCATAGGATAGACAACTAAAAATTTTCAAACCAGAATAATAAATATATCCATTTGTCCAAACCTCTTCTGCAACCTTTCTCTCTAACTTTGTAAGAGGTGATCTATTAACAACCTAACAAGTTGTGTTAACAGCTTGTGCCCAAAACTATATAAGTAATCATGCATGCAATCTCATAACTCTAACTCTTTCAAGCAATGTCCGATTCATTCTTTCTTCAACACCATTTTATTGTGGTATTTTAGGAACAATAAAATGTCTTCTAATTCCTTCACTCTTGCAAAAATCCAAGAATTCGTGGGATGTGTATTCCCCATCGTTATCTGAATATATGCATTTGACTTGCTTTCCTATTTATTTCTCAATCTCAACTTTTCATAGCTTGAACCTGTAGAATACCTATGATTTTTCTTTCATGAAGTACACCCATACTTTCCTAGAAAAATCATCCATGCAACTTACAAAGTATTTCACTTTACCTTTTGCCGGAGTTTTTATTGGTCTCCATACATCAGTATGAATATACTCTAACACATCCTTACTCCTATGTGTAGATGGCCTGAAAGTAATCCTATTTTATTTTTCAAGGACACAATGCTCACAAAAATCAACATTGCAATGTTTTATTCCTTTCAACAGCTTCCTCTTGTAAAGTTCTACCATACCATGCTCACCAATGTGAGATAAATGTATATGCCATAACTCTGAGTCATCAAATTATGCTTCTAAAGAGGATGAACCAATAGTAATATCAGCTTCATTACCCACAATTGTATTTTCAAGTAACTTGTACAATTGGTCTTCATTTGTTTCCCCTTCATCACAACCATGACACCCTTGGTAATTTTAACAACTCCACTATCAGGATATGAAGAAAATCCATGAACGATTTTTTCTAGGTAACCTAGGGAAATTAAATTCTTTTTTCAATTTTGATATGTGTTTAACCTTATCCAAGGTTATAACCACCCCATCAAACATTCAGATCTTAACTGTCCTTATTCCTACTATTTCATAAACATAACCATTGCCTAATGTAATAGAATCAGGTTCACATTCTTTGCAAGTATCAAACCAATTTCTATGAGAAGTACAATAAGACAAACAAGTTGAATCCAAAGTCCAAGAATCCAAACAAGAGTTATTACTCATGGAAGCCACCATTAATCCATCACCACTACTGTCACTGCTACCATCTTTTACTATGCCCGCAGAACTAGAATTTCCTTGTTTCTCCTTTTCTTTGTCCTTTTTCAATATTGGACAATCTCTGTAATGACCCTTTTAGTGACACTTATAACACTCATCCTTTTTCATCTTACACTTGGATCTACCGCTTGATTTACCATTCCTTTTTCTTCCCTAAGATTTGCCTCTTCCGTGATTTGAACTTGCAACTAACCCTATAGATTGAGAACTTTATAACTCAAATTTCCTCTTCATCTGATGAGATCTCAAGGATGCTACCACCTCTTTATATGTCACTATTTTCTTTCCAATTGTTAAAAGGTCAACAGAATTATTATAGGATGAAGGTAAAGGACACAATAAAATCATGGCTTTCTTTTTATTTGCAGTCAACTTTTAACAGATAATTGAACTTTTGGTTAAACCAACCTACATGTTCAATCAAATCACCATCTTCTTGAAACTTGAAGGTATACAAATCTCGTTTTAAGAAAAGTTTACTAGTCCCACTATTTGCCCTATATAGACTCTCCAGTTTTATCCACAGGCCTCTTGTTGTAGTCTCTTTCAACACGTCATACAAGACCGAATATGCCAGACATATGTGAATTGTATTAAAGGTTATTTGTTCCATATCCTTCCAATCCTTTGCTTCAGTTTTTTCTGAGTTCGTTCCTGTTAATGTCTTATTCACCTTCTGTTGTACTATCATATCTACAACTCTAATCTTCCATTGACTAAAATTTCCTCTACCATCAAATTTATCGAATGTCATTTAAGGTGTGTTTATTGTGAATTTTGTCTATCCTTAGGTCAAAAAGTCAAGAGCTCTAATACCAATTATTAGCAGAAGCACACAATGAACACACACAATCAAAAAATTAGAATAAAGAAAAGAAGAGAAAATAAATACAAGAATTTTTATATGGTTCAGCAAGTGTGCTTACATCCATGGATAATCGCCTACTTTTTACTATGTTTGAAGAGTGATTACTACAACCATTTTTATATTGTTCCTAGGTCTAAGACCTTATACAAATAGGAATAGGAATTACAGTCCTATTTATTTTTCCCTAGGACTAAAACCTAATAAAAATATGAAGAGGAATTACAATCCTATTTATATTTTTCCTTGGTTCAAAACCTAATATAAATAGAAAGAGAAAATACATAACCATCCTAATAATAAAATAGCCTAGCTATCACATATTTTGGGTCTACTAGTAAATAATAATTTTTTCTCTAACAAATATAAGCCATAACTCAACACTATTCAATATATCATTCAATAATTACATTCAAAAGGGCTTCTTGTGAAGAAGAGATTAAGAAGCTCTATCTTATGGATTAGCTCTCTCTCTCGAGCTACACTAACACCTGAAAACCATAACATGAAGAGGGGTAAGTTTTTAAATCTATAAGTTATGAACAATGTTAATGTCTTAGGTAATGCCAATGAACTTTGGTTATCATGATCATTAACATATACATATACATAGGCATTTAAAGAATCATAAACATTGGAGGAGTCATTGGCTTACATTGAAAATATAAGAGCACCTACAAAGAAATGACACTATCAAATTATCACATATGATAGAACTGAATATATCATCATCATTTATTAGGTAGCAATGCTCTCGTAATATAACGTATACTTGCGCATGCATATGCCTAGAGCCTATGACCCTCTAGTAAAACACTAATAATAACCTTGTCAGTAGGTTTTCGATGTGCACATAGACCAATGAATTCTCCCTTATTTGAAAATGATGTTTTATCACTTATATATATCATAAAATAATCATGGCTAGGCAATTTCAAAGCATCATAAGAATACCTATAAAGAAATGACACTATCAAATCATCACATATGATAGAATTGAATATATCATCATCATATATTGGATAGCAATGCTCGTGGAACATAATGTATACTTGCTCATGCATATGCCTAGAGCCCATGGCTCTCTAGTGGAACACTGATAATAATCTTATCAGTAGGTTTTAATGTGCACACGAACCAATGAAATCTCCCTTATTGGGAAGAGATGTTCTATCACTTATACATATCATAAAATAATCATGGCTAGGCAAGAAGAAATAAAAACTATTTTATTATGAACAACATACATTAACATATTCATAACTCACCTTTCAACAAATCCTTTTAATTTAAGCCCATTCACCTTGATTTAACAATATCCTTCTCAATTTCTTAAGTTCTGCAAGTCTAAACTAAAATTTTTAAATTTTCAAAATTAGGGTTTTCTCAATCATAAACATATAAGATGAACTCTTATGATTTTAAACATCTTAAAGTCTCTATAAGTAATTTCTAACTTTAATTTAATTATTACTAGAAGAAAAATAGAAGATGAAGATAAATTTCTACTATTAAATTTATTATTCATCTTGTACTCATAAATTCTTAGATAACTCATTTCAACCATAATAAATAACTTTAAATATACTTAAATGTCTATCAATAATTTATAAATAACTTTTCTAACTATATTTTAACTTAACTTTAACTTATAAATGAGTTTGAAAAAAATACTTTAAAGACTCTATAATAAAGAAATCTTGATAATGTGTATCTCTTGAGGCTTTTTAAGAAATTTTGGAGTAGTTTATCTTCAATTTTTTGAAATGAATTAAAATATTTAAGACAGAGAAGGGGTTTGCTTAATTAGGTAAGAAATGAAAAGTGTTTATGAAAAGAGAAGAAATTACATTTGAAATTGTGAAATAAAAAAAAAAATGATAACTTATTTATAAGATTCTACTTGTAAAGCTCATTACAGGAAAAATAACACTCGTTACACTTAAATTTTTAGAATTTCAAAGAGAGCAAAGTAATGCTCATTACCATAAAGTAATACTCATTACATGTCCCTTTCACGCACATTTTAAGACTTGGAATGCTCATTATAAAGATGATTTTAATTTTAAAAATTCAAAAAATAATGTTTTTAACGTCCATTACAATGATGTAACGCCTGTTACTGCATAGAGGAAATCCTTCTCAAGGTTCATCCATTCAGTCTTATCTATAACTCATCAAAACTCTTCTAAACACATTCTAATTTTATCATAAAGTTTTTCTAAAAGTAATATATACTTAAACATCACAATTCTAACATACAAACATAAGAAATTTACTAATAAATCCGACAAAATCATTCATCTCAACTTAGAATATGTAAAATAAGTCTCGGGTATTATAGTAAGACTGTTTAAAGTTAAAAATTTAAATTCAGTTGAGTAAATTAGAGTCTCTCATTTTAATTCAAGAGGTTGCAGAAAATAAAATAAAATAAAATCCAAAATTAATGAGTTTGAAAAAGAAAAAAGGAGTATAAGAAAAAAATATAAAGTAACAAATAAAAAACAATTCTAAACCTCTAAGTTATTAATAATCAAATATATGTATAGAAAAATTTAAGTGAAAATTAGAAATATTTTAGATTTTTAGTAGATATCTAATAATATGATAAAATTAAATTTTAGAATTTTTTTTTTTTTTAAAGTGAGAATGAAAGTATTAATTGAATTAAATTTAGGGCGTTAAATAGTAATTTATTTATTTTTATTATTATTATTATTAAATAAATTCCACAAATATAGAATAGGAGCTGAAGATGGACGCGACTAATTAATAGTTGTGGGGCCATTGAAATATTCAATAATTTTGCAAAATAAAAAAAGTTGCAAACTCATTTAAAAAAAATTATGGTGATCTCGTTGTTATTTTTTTAGGAATTCATTTCTATTATTATAAATTATAGATTTTAATTAATGTCTTATTTTTTTAAATTAATTATATAATATTATTAAAATTAGGTTATAATTGAAAAATAAAATGTGTTATAAAGTAATTATTTTATTAAAAATATTTAATCTAACAAAATTATATTCATGATAAACCATAATCTTAAGAAACATTATATTTTATTGAATAGAAGATAAAAATCTTCTATTCAATAAAATATAATGTTTCTTTGATATTTAATTAATATTAATTATAATTAATAAAAATAAAAACTGCATACTAAATTTTTTTATAGTTTTTCTTAAATAAATATTAAATTCTTGAATATGATTAAGAATTTATCTAAATTTTGGCTTTAATATGCTTAACTATAGAAAACTGCATAAAGAAAATATAGATTGTAGCAATTAGGCAAGAATATTCGTGAATGCCATCTATCTACACTTTGATAAAACTATACACTCAGAACTCCTTTCACAGGAATACCAAGATATATATTACAAGGAAAATTAAAAGCAGTTATATAGGAAAACTCCTGTCCTGTCCAACACAAACATATTCCATAAATACATACAAATTATACAATTAAGAATCAAGAAAGGAATTTGTAATTTGGCAAAAAAAAAAAAAAAAAAGAATCACACTTCCTCTTCTATAGCATGCCTTCTTTCCTCTTCTTCAGCTTTAATCCAAGCAGCCTAAAACGCGGAAGAAGAACCAACATAGATAATTAAAATCAGTCTTCTTTTGAAAATTTTGATTAATTTAGCATTAATAAAAGAGTATTGAAGCAAGTTTTTACTGAGCAAAGAAAAAAGAGAACCAAACTTGCCTTGTCTCTTTCAAGTTTGGATAGATGTGGCCTGATGGAGTTCCCTAAACTTAAGCCTCCCCATGCTTCTTGCAACTCTCTCTCCCTCGCTTCTCTACGAGACACAGAAACTCTAATCTGATCTTCAGCCTGCTGAGAGAAAACCATTTTCTCTCTTTCAAGTCTTGATTTATGTTTAACCAAAATTTGGTCCAACCCACCTTCTTCATTCATCTGCATACGCATATTTCCATGACTTGTTTTTGCCTTCACCTCGTCTACCTTCGAACTGAACTCCATTTTCTCTTTCTCTAGTCTAGATACATGCTTCACCAAAATTTTGTCCAAACTTTCATAATCTTCAGCAGCATTTTCCACATGTTTATTTTGGTGCTTAAAATTTCCATGGTAGCTTTTTGATGACAAAGCTTGCATTTTCTCCCTTTGAAGTCTATGCACTGGCTTCACTAAGATCTTGTCCAAACTATACTCTGTCTCATTATTTTCAGTCTTCACATCCTGTTTTGAGAGTGATTTCCCTGCATTTAGATTTATGGGCTCACCACCAGACTTGTTCAAGTCAACATTTTCCTTTTCTGTCACATCTCCATCCAAAGAACTCTTCCCTTTCTCATATAGCAAGGAATTGACTTTCTTATTGATGTTCACCAATCTGCCTTCTTCAATCCTTCTGTTCCTAGCTTCTTGGACCTCCTTTTCAAGTCTCGACACATGTTTTACCAGAAATTTATCCAGGCTGGGGACTTCAGGAACATCTCCTTTTCTTTGACTGACCGCCTTACTTCGTGCTCTTTCAAGTTCCTTGCTATCTGTGTCAACTGATTTTTCAGAGTTCTCCCTTACCTCTTGAACTTTCTTTTCAAGTTTTGATGAATGCTTTATCAGTATAGTTCCAAGGTCAGGAATAGACTCAGATGAAGTTAAATCGGTGACTGGTTTCTCATAAGCAATTTCTGAAGTTTTCCCTGAATTCTTCTTTGCCTCTTCAATCTCTTTTTCAAACTTAGAGGAATGTTTCACAAGAATACTCCCCAAATCAGGAACAGTCTCATGTGAACTTGTATTATTATCTATATTGACAGATCCATTGTCAATTTTACCTTTCTCATGATTTCCTTCTACAGGTCCATTTCTCCTGCTGTTCTTGGCTTCTTGCACCTCTTTTTCAAGTTTTGACATGTGCTTCACCAAAAACTTGTCTAGACTTGGGAGTTCTGACTCAACTTGCTTCTTTCTTATCTGCTCAAGATTGGAGTATCTCATTGTTCCTCCACCCACAGAAGACATTCTACGAGAAATATTAAAACTTGAGGTAGAATCAGCAGCCGAGTCAGGATGATGCACTTTACCGCTTTCCACTTCTGCTAAGGCAGCATTTAAACCACAAGTTGCCACTATAGTGGCTAAAGAAGAAAGTTCATCTTCTTTCAAACATTTAAGTCTCTCAAGCAACATATCCACAATACTAAGCTTCTCCAAAGACTGCCTCCTTTTGTACTTCCTTTGTCTTGTCTCTAGAGCACTGAAGCCATTACATTCTGATACTGTTTCAATTTCTGATCCTGACTCTGATTCATGCTCTGAATAACATTCTGATATTTCCTGATTATTTTCATCACCCATATCTGGATTCTGACTGATTTTGCACAATAGGTCTTTGAATTCATCTTTGTCAAAAGAAGGACAGCTAGCAAGCCTAATAAATGCAGTTTTAACTGCTGCAGCTACTTCTTTATCTACATCAAATGCTGTTTCAAAAGATGCTGTGACAGTATGAGTGGTAGATCTTCCTCCATTAACTGTAGATGTTTCAATATGACTAGGCTTCAGAGGGCAATTTGGTATATCATACATGATAACCCCCAAAGCTGTTGCTGCTTCAAAAGCTTCCGCAGCATTTTTCTCTGCCTTTACCAGGAGAGCTTCTGCTTCTTTGCTCTGAATCCTGAAAAGTAAAATAAAGTTATGTAAAAGAAATGCAAAATAGAGACATCCATATCTTTTACGCATTAACAGTTACCTGGCTGCTCGAAGTATTCTACACCAAGAAGCTTCCACCAATGCGGCTTTTCGAGTCTCCGTTGCTTTGTTTGCAGCCTCTCTTGCTGCAATTTTTTCTCTCAATACTCTTGAATAATGTGGATTAGAATCACCTAGAGTCTCATCAAGAGTCAAATTCATGCCATCTGTTTCCTGAAACAAGTACATTAATTTTTCTTAAAAATTGCATATAACTCATGCAACCTGTCAAGAAGAAGAGCATGTAATGTGTTGTAGACATAAGACAACCTGCAGCATTTTGATTTTCCTCTTTAAATAGGAGTCCACCTTTTTGCGTGGGAACCAGTTGAGAGGAGAATTCTTACGATGAGGGGGCTTCTTAATTTGTGATGTAAATTTATTTAGAGCATTCAATGTTGACTGCCCGGTCCCTCTTGGTGATTTATTCTGCGTTGTTCAAAAGCAGAAAGTGTAAAATCTGAGATTGGGTATGGGGCAATATAATAGTAAGTGAAAATTTTGAGCGTTGCACTTGTGCAATCATAAAATAGCATACAAAATGAAAAAACACAAGTTCAAACTTCAAATGTCAGAATAATGAAATCATCAAGCATTACAAAACTATTAGGAGAAATGTACATGTAAATATAACTAAAATGAAAACTGGATGCAGCTGCAGCTGCAACTTGCAAGTTTGGTTCCTAAGGGTAACCCACAATCAATACTCAAAAGAAGAAAATTAACAGCTTGCCTATTTCATAGAAAATCCTGCCTTTTTATCCATTTTGAAAGTCTTGAATACATGCAAAATAAAGGGAAAACCCTTTTTTTTCGAAGAAAAAGAAATAGAATAAAAAGAAAGACTAATTGTAACTAATTGAAGCTTCAATCTTCAGTCTCCCAATTCACTGCTTTGAATTAGTCCAAGAATAGTGTTTCGCAGTATCTACATAAATATGCGGAAAGTTCCACCCTTGACCTTGAGAAACTACTAAACATGGATTGACATAACAAATAATTATTACAAACACTGCAGGTGAAGTTAAGGCAGCGTATGATTTTGTATTATAGTGTAACATACTTGGGTAAATTGAAACTGAATTAACATGGTTAAAGATTATTTACATATCAGATATGAGATCGGAGACACATGCGCTCTTATGTTTCAGTTCAAACATAAAAGCCTATTACTAACACAATACTGCATCAGTGGACTGAAGACAAGTACAGAATTGCAATGATGTACAGAATTGCTACATCTACAGTTCAAGATTTGACCAATGAGATGTGGAGACTAAATAACTGTTGGTGGCTTTTCAAATTATAATTTGACCATTCAATATATATATATATATATATATATATAATCGAAAATAAATTCATAATAATCATGCAATGACTTGCATCCACCAACTGATCGCAGCAAATTTTCCCCTTTCGATTGAAAAAAAAGAAAAGAAAAGAAAGAAGCTAATCTTATTCCGCTAATTATAATGCTTAAGTGTTCTTTTCACCCAGATACAGAAAAAAGATTAAAAATCAAACAACAGATCTTATTCTCTCTTTAGCTTTAAGATTTGATTAAATAAAAGCAAAATTGACAAATATTCTGAGAAGTTAAACTTGAATTAAATCCCCCTTTTGGATTTCCAAGCCACCGCTAAATTTACAGCTTTTATTTGAATTCAAGGAATCAATAATATGACCTAGAAATCCTGATTTTGTACTGCATTCCTAATTTTCTCAAAAGTTTGGGAACTTTGCAATTCTATTCTTGAACATCAACAGAATGCGTACAAAAACAAGGAAAAAAATGGAAGAATTACATTTACTTGTATCCAAACAAGAACACCGCACAAAATCAAGAAAGAGAATTCTTGAAAGTTTCTTATAGGGGTTTTAATCAATTCTGAAGAATACCAAGAAAAATTATTGGGTTCACTCGAATCAAAACAAAACCCACACAAGGCACAAAAAGAAAGAAAGAAACTGAAACTAGTAAGACCCAATTCAAGAAACTGAAAGACAGATCCAATTCAGTACCTTTCCAGTCTTATTAGCTGAAGTGACATTATCGCGGGCATCGCTATCTTCAGAGATGCAACCCAAGTCGAGGCAGCCAAAATCCATTGTCAATGCCAAATTAACCTATTATTTAAGATCGCTCGAACTACAAAATTTAAAATGATTAAAGAAATAAAAAGAAGAGGAGAATTATCGTTTTGAGAGAGAGAGATTGGTATTAGAAGCAGAGTGTGAGCGTTTCGAAATTATGAATAACGGAGGATTTGGTTGTTTTTTTTGAATTGGAAAGTAGCCGTTACGGGCTGAGGAATTTAGGGAGCAACGGTCTAGTTTTCTGATGCAGAGAGAGATTCTGTAGTGCACTCAGGAGTGTATAAATGAGTATAGCTAGACTAGTTGATTTTATTTATATCTATAAATATTAATAAACTCCTAATATTTTCTCAAAAAACTCTTAATATCATGCAACAGGAAAACAAGTTTATATACTATTAAATAATACAAATAAAACATAATAAATATAATTGATATCAAACAAATCCTTAAATTTCTTTGAGAATATTACATAAAATATCACTATTTTATTATTGAATCATATAATAATCATGTAATTAGAAATTAAGGATATTTTTGGGATAGCTTTATTTTCTTATAGATCTCTTAATTTCAAATGTAAATTAGTCAAATTTAATAAATTTAGATATTATATGGTCATATTAAAAATATATATATATATATTTCATATTTTACTAATATATATTTTTTTAATAATTTTTAATATACTAAAAGAGAATGTGATGCATTATTAATATTTTTTTTTATTAATTTTAATGTGTTTAATATTAAGTAGAAACTTAAATAATGAAATATCAGTCGGTATTTTTATCGAATTATTGAATTTTCAGAAAGTATAATATTTAAAATTTATTTTATATATTTTTAATAATATTTTTGAAGAAATAAATATTAAAATATATCAACAATATTTATGAAATATTTCATATTAAATAAATTTCTTCATATTTCAATAAAAAATGACGAAATTTAGCAAATACATCAATGATTTCTAAAAAAAAAAATTAAGAAAATCCATATCAAATAAATTTTTTCAAATTTTCGAAAAAAATTGATGAAATTTAACCAAATATGGATGCATACCAAAGACCATACTTGGACCGCAACAGAGAAGTCAAAGAATTTTTGGAAGTGTTGCTTCCGTGAGTTTTCACCAAAAAGATGTTTTTATATTTTTCATATAAATATAAAAAAATTTTAAAAAATTAATTTTGAATGAATCGAGATTATATAAAAAATTAAATTTTAATGTATTAAATAATTTTCTTTTTATAAATTCATAAAATATTTTTAAATTAAAATGCTTCGAACTCATTTAAATTTAGTATTTCCCCGTTTCTAATTAACCATCTTGAATATAAAAATAGAATGAGATTTAGTTAATATAATAAATATTATCATTTAACTTATGAATTATGATAATTATTATTTTTTACTAATAAATAGATTAAATGAATGATTTTAAATCACATAAAAATTTAAGTTAGGATTAAGAGTATTATTATAACGTAACATTGAAATTAATGATATATTAGAAATTTCTCGTGTTGTATTCTCTTATTTTTTTCCTCACTAAAACAATATAATTAATAACTATGAGAAAATTATATATTATAATATTTAAATTTACTTTAAAATACAAACTTATGAAATTTATTTTCCGTATTACTACATTAAGTTTTTAATTTTGGATTTACTAAAAGCATTTTAAACATAATATGGACAACTTAAATATCGATATCCATCACAAAATTGAGATTTCAAATTTATGAAAATATCGTTCAATATTATATTGATTTTAAAAAAGTGAAAAATTAATAACTAAACTTGAAAATTTTAAATAAAATTTTTAAAAATATTAAGAAAGATTAATATAAATAATTATAAATTAAAATATGAAAAAATATTCTATCTATAAAGTATTTAAAATTATCAGTATGACATAAAATTTATTTAAAACTAAGAACTTAATGTAATAAGTAATTTATTAAAAGTACTTTAAACATAATATCGAAAACTTAACTATCAATATCTATCACAATATTGAGATTTCAAATTTATGAAAACATTGTTCAAATATCAATATTATATTGATTTTATAAAAAATATGAAACTTGGAAATTTTAAATAAAACTTTGAGAAAGGTTATAAAAGATTAATATAAATAATTATAAATTAAAATGTGAAAAAATATTTTATCTATAGAGAATTTATAATTATAGATTTTAAGAAATCATAGTTTGAAAAGTTGTGAAGAAAAATTGCTCAATATCAATTCAAAAGTTATATCAATATTTGTTATAAAATATTTATAACTCGTATAATTTTGAGAGTGTTAATTTTAAAAAATTAGTTATTTAAATTAAAAAATTTAATTATATATATATTCATTTAATATTTTCTATTTAATCAATGTGAAATTTATATTTTAATACTCTTCTCAAATGACAATTAGATAAAAATAATTTTTATTAATTCCAGTTGACACTTACAAATTTATAATAAGAACTGAGTTAATTGAATAAAAATTTAATACAAATGAAGAAACAAATTTAAAAACCTAATACAAACAAAAAAAATAATTTTAAAAACTTATCACCGAACGTAAAGACAATTAAATAAAACTCATCATAAAAAGAAATTGAAATCTCAGTCCGAACGTAACACAAATTATTTTCTCACTTTAATATGTATGATATTGTGTTATAAATATTGAAAATTTATATAATATTATATATTAAGAATGTTAACTTTATTCAAATTATAGAGTATAATTATATATATATTCATTTAATATTTTCTATTTAATTTATATGAGATTTATATTTTAATATATATTTAATATATTATATACATAAATATAAAATAAGTCATTAAAATGTCAAAGAAAAAAATGAACTAAAATATAATTAAAAAATAAATTGAAAGAAATAATTTATATAAATAAATATATATTAAGCCATTAATATATAAAAATGGAAAAAATAAAGATCATGCCATATTAAATATGAGAGATTTATTTTTAAATAAATTTGTGAAAAATTGATATTATAAAATGAATACAAATATGAGAAAAATAGTAATATCATGAATATATATTTAAAGTGAAATTATTTGTTAAAACTAATGTTGATATATGAATTAAAATATAATTAAAACTACTTTTATTTGTATTAAAAAAATTTCTTAATTTTTTTTACTATTTTTTTCTTTTTTGAGAATTATTTTTACTTTATCTTTGATTAGCATATAAAATAAAGGATCAATCAATTTAAAAATAAGGGGATTTTTTTTATCTTTTACATTAATAAGAGATTTTTTTTATATATATTATAGATATAGATAGATTATTATTTTTGCAATACAAGATCACTAACCTTGTCAATTTTAAACTTAAAATCAGCAATAATTAAGAGATGCATTGCATTGATTTTTGTTTTTGGTATGAAAAATAATTGGGAAATAAATGTCTGCCTTTACTTAGTAAATTAATAGATAAAAGAGTAAATTATTATTTCTCTCTGAGTTTAGAACTAATTAAGAAATGCTTTATTATTTTTTTAGGGAAAAAATGTACTTCCGTTGCCGGGAATCGAACCCGAGTCTCTCGGGTGAGAGCCGAGTATCCTAACCAACTAGACTACAACGGAATTTGAGAGTTAAAGTATATGTATTAATCTATATAGCAAAGTTAAATGATAACAAGATCAATAATAAATGAAAGAAAAACAAAGATTAATTTATTTTAACTTTAATAATCATTTGGCAAATCGAATTTTCATATACTTTATTTAAAAAAAATGAGTTTAATATATCAATATACCTCTTTCTTAATAAAATAAGAAATTAAAATTTCAGGAAATGTCTTACCATTCTTTCGCATCAAACATTACATGAGTTTTTTCACAATACGTGGAGGAAATGGATATGATTGTCTTTACATCAACTTTTTTTTGTTTCCAGTATATACACATCTGAGAATCGGTTTGCGGAAGAGTCGTACATGAAGCGTTCAAACTGATGTTAAATCAGTCTCCAAGAAGTGGTTACAGTAAAGATGAATTAGTATGATCTTCCATGGTCAATCCGTCTGTACTTGATCTCTAATCCACTTTGTCGCCACCCATTTCTCACCTTTGATAACTGGGCAGCTTCCATGAAGGGATGTCTGCAAGAATGTACCACATAAGTCAGGATAGGCATAAGTAAAGATAGCCAAAACAAATATTGCCACCGCTTAGCAGCCTACAAAGCATTTTTCACTCACGACATATGCTATTCGCTTTAGGTAAGTGTTCCCACTACACACCTTTCATTGAAGACGTGTCAGTGCATTATAGGAGAACAAGAGGAATATTTTTTGGAATTTACCACAGTTATGCAAGCCTTGTTAATTTTCAAATATTAGTTCAAGGAAATAAAATCCATATGGAGCTGAACAATACAACTTTGGATTAACTAAATAATGAAAAGATAATAAAATGACTCGAGCACGGCGTGGTGGAGTACCGTTTGTAAAAAATTTTAAGTCTATATATTTTTAGAAAGAGATTTGGTAAAATTTTAAGAAAGAAAGTGGTCATCATAGGCCAAATGAAAAGATATATGCGAATAATGCTAAAAATACAACCAAAAAATTTAGCAAACAGATCTAATATCTATATCAACATCCCAGAAATTAGAAGGATACATTAATCTAATATTCAGTATAAATGTCCTACAGAAAGTCGAGGGCCCATTTTGCTTTGCCTGATACTTGCAAAAGAGTTCAAGATGTCTTTGCGGGAATAATTAGCAGTAGGCCGTTAGCACACTATATGAAGTTCAAACAATCAATAGAATCAACTAAGAAAACAAGAAACTTATGTAATTTACACATTATGACTCAACTTGCATTTTAAATAAAAATCAATTCAGACAAATGGCTTTACATTGGGCTTTTAGCATTTAGACTACTAGTAGGAAGCTTAGAACTGTGTACCTTCAAAGTGAACAACACATTACTGGGCTTGATCTTATAGTGTACCATAATGTTATATAATTATACTTGTTACTAACCCACCCATTGTGCAGGCTAATATATTTTTTTATTCAAAATTCTTTTTGCTCGTCTCATTGGAGAATTTTAATTGGTCTAATGGCAATTAGATAAGGCTTAAAATTGCAATTTGTCAAGAATATTTAACAAGCCACATGTCAAAACCATTTTTTTAGACCAACTTTACACTCACACACATATATATATTCATTTTAAATAAATGAAGGATTTGAATATTTCTACAAGTCAGATGCCATGATTGATACATGCATCAGTTCCATCTGATACCATATTTAATATTTGTTATAATGACCTAATGAAAATACATCGGAAGCATCTTTACTTCTTTACTTCAAGCAGTCAAGAAACAAGAAAAGTGGTACAGATTGATATGAGAAATAGACTTACCTGATCAATTGTACCATTGGGAAATAACGAGTAAAACATAATCCCATCACCTACCCGAGGTTTCACTTTTAAGCCAGCACATTTTCTGTAATCATAGGCCGAATTTAATTTTGAGCCATTCTACAATCACATAAAGTTATCTATCAGTAAGCAAAATGATTATATCATAATGCAATGAGAGAGAAAATGTACAAGTACCTCATAAGGGAACATGGTTTCTCCACCTTCTTCTACATCAGATAAATATAACAAGAAAGAAGCAACCTGCAAGATAGATGATCAATCAAAAAAATGTATTTATTTTTTGAGCAACAAAGCTTTCATATCGAACCCCACAAATCCATGGGATATTATTTCTTTGGAAAGAAAACAAAAACAAAAAGAAGAAAGAAAACAAATGAAAGAGTAAGATGTGAGTTTCTAGATGCCATTTCATTTATTTTACACCTGATTTTGGTAGCAAGATTAAATCATGAAAAAAGAACCCAAAAGTTATCAAAAAGGGTCATAGCAAATAATCCAAAATAGTTACAATGGCTTTAAAAATGCACCATGCTACAACTAAAAATGATAACTAGAATGACAAGGAAAGAGAACTATGTCACATGAGAGAAAATAAGGTCAAAGGCACAGACGTACCAATATAGTATAATATTTCCAGATCTTGATGTACAATGTAAAATATCTAGAAGACATGGATTACAAAGGCACAGGCATACCAACATGGTATAATATTTCCAGACATTGATGTACAGTGTAAAAATATCTAAGAGACATGGATTACATTTGAGATACAAACCACAATCAGTCCATTTTCTTTTATAACATAGCATATGGTAAGGACAGTTAAAAAAGGCATTCTTGCAACAATAAATTGCATCAAACTCACAGCTATCAGTCAGTGTATTTCTACCCTACTAGTTTTCTGGTTCTGGGCAATTGTGAAAAATAGTCTCCATTCCGAATACTGTGACAGTGTTACTATTTAATATTTACTTATTAAATAGCAACACTGTAACAGAAATATAGGAAAACACTATCACAATTATCCCTTGGTAAGAATTTATTTTTAGTCTATTAACAAAAGAGTCTCATGACCACAACATGGATTTGTATCTCTTTATGTAAGATCCCACATCCAATACACAGTTTACAGTTATATTCTTCAACTAATACTAGTGACTGATTATCATAACCCATTCCATAGCAACAGATTAAAAAAAAAAAATGAAGAGCATTAAGATATCTCCATTCAAAAAAAGAAAGTACATTCAGAAGCAGAGAGTGGTGACTAATTAAAAATTCATGAACTGAGGGAGATGCTTAGAATGTACCCTTTGGCTTGTCTGCAGGCCATATTCAGTTGGATTAAATGCATCATAATGTGAATCATATTTCTGTCCAATTTCATAGCGTAAGATATTGAATGCCTGCAATATGGCAATATACACTCAGTCTCGAACAAATTCAGAAATGACCTGTAATGAAGGATTAGCTATTTCAATTTTTAAATGCAAGAGACAACAATATACTTTATCAGTTTAGTGATTAATAAGCAAAAAATGAAGTGCAATGATACTTGTGGAAGATATATGATTTTCCTGACAACAGTCCCTCCCAGATAAACAAGAGACACTCTGCTTCAAGCAGATTATAATGGAAGAAACATAATACGAAATACCATGTGATTGCACAAGTTCAGTAAATTTGCAAGCATTATTAAAGCATTCAACTTGCCCTTTTCTTCCTTAAAAGAAAGCACAAAAACTAGAACAAGAGTCTGTAGCATATCTGGAGAGACACAGATAAGGTTGGAACAGGATTTGAATATCATTCTCAAATGCAACAATATGCAGGTAGACGTCGGATAGCTAGGGACCAACCTGGACTTTCAGAAATTAAGCTAGGGTTTCTAGAAATCAATAATTAGGGCTCAAAGAAATATTAACATTACCTTCTAGCATCACACTAGCAGGATCTAGGACTCACTCCTACTGAGAAAGCCTCACATTTTCTAAGATTAAAATTGCATTGCATGACTTTCAATTAAGGGAAAAATTGCAGAAATTTTATTGAATGAAAATCCCAATTGAAATACCTTACACACACAGTATTTATAAACTCAAAAAGCAATCTTAAACTTTTACTTAATAGGAATTCAAAACTAGTTTTCATCCCCTTGGGATTTGGACTCCCAAAATAAACTAAAAGAAATAATATTATCCTAAGATAAATGCTCTAAAACAAGACTTAAAAATCAATACAAAAACTCCTAAAGAAATAGGGACAGATTTTCCCAGAAACTTAAACTAACAGACCAGCAGCTTCTTTATTTAGAAAGACATATATATAAAGCTAGAAAAGGAATAGGAAGTACTCTACAGTTTCCCTAGTAAATCCTGTATTAAAATCAGACCATAATTTTAAGCTTGAGTCTTTGAATTTTAACAGTCTTGAATTCTCTGTCTGCATTGCAGGTAACATGGAACAGGGCTCAGAAAGGTCAAAGAAGGCGTCAGCTAAAAGTCAATATATCATTAGGCAAACCAGCTAATCACACAGTGACTTAAACATATTATCACTCAGATGTATTTTCTCTGGTATAGGCTTTCAATTTCACCAGTGTTTTGCAATTTAATTAGCATACAATAATTCAATCTGTAGTCTTCATGGACCATTGAATTTACATTTATGATATGGTATTTCCTTGCCTATAATAAAATATAATTGGGATATTCATCTGGTTTCCAGAAATGGCTAAATGCAAAATGATTACCTACTGCACTATCTCTTTGCTGGTTAGGAGAAGAGAAACCATCAGAAGAGTTAAGACCAACAAAACGGTAGAAAATAAAAATGGTATCTTTATAGAGCACTTGTTTACTGCCAATTGTGTTATAATTTAACCATCAAAAATTATAAGACTCCATATGCTTTTGTTTTTAGTTTAGCTCATCAAAAGAAAAAGAGAAATATATATCAGCAAGTTAAAGCAGCATTATAACCAATGATACCTCCCCATGAGACCTTGGGATCATTGTAGCTCTAGCAATTTTCTCTTCAATGAAGTCCAAAGTTCCAGTTTTATCTTCTGATGCACTAATAAATGTACCTGAACTGTTGACACAAGTTATAATAACAAGATGAGAGAGAGACTCATCTGAAGAGTTACGAAGTCCAGTGATTTTGCACAAAATAGAAATGAAAATGAACAGAGATACCTTGTTCTGGTCCCCTTAGTGCTCTCATCAGTTTCTCCTTTTCGCAAAGCTAGGGTAGATGGTTTTAGGTGAGACTTTGCCATTTCAATTATACGTTTGCATTGTTCTTCAGTTGCAAAGTTGGGAAAATAAACAGCTCTTGGTTTCCAGCTTAAAACCTAAACCGACAAACGTATAAAAACTCACATTAAACATTGATCGATTGGACCTAACGATTCAAGTCCATTCTTACGACAGAAACTAATCTATTACAGTACTAACATTCATTTTAACAATAATATCCACATTTATACAGAATTAAGTTGCTTGATTTCTTAAAAACTCATGCTTAAACAAAATTCTCACGCATAAATCATCCGAAAAATACCCAAATTTAAGACTAATCTAACCGTAATAAATCTCAAAAAACAATAACAGATTCTGATAAACTAATATAAGCAGCGTGTGAAAATCACCTGAAATGGAATGGATTGAACGGAAGATTCTCCGGTGACGCCATGTGGCATACTATCAAGCTTTGCCTCCTCCGTCAATTCAAGCATTCTCAATCTTGGTCTAATAATAGGCACATCCTTCAAAAACCAATAATCAAAATCAAAATTACAATAAAAAATAATCTAAAATTCCATAAAAGTGATATATATTATATACCTGCGATAAAAGCGTGGAAGCGTAGAAGCCGGCGAAGAAGAAGAGAGAACATAGGAGAATGATAGCTGGTAACCCTAGCTTTCTCTTTGAGCGCTTCGTTTTGGTTTTCATTTACTGTGTTCTAATGTTCTTCTTTAACTATGGCTATGGAAAATTTCTAGCGTTGAATTTTATTGGGAAATTTATTGATTGTGAGTTTATTAATTAATTGTTTTAATTTTCAGAATTCTATAGTTAACGGAGAAAATGGCAGAACGCGTTAATGGCGGAAGAGGGGTTTTATTTATTTTATTTGATTTTTCTTTCTTTGCTTTGATGTCAGAAGTTTCCAGTCATCATCAACTCGTGACTTGCTGACAGTGATGGCCCTACGCATTTTTCTTCCTTTTGGATAATTATTCAACTTTCAAATAACTTTTTTTTTTTTTTATTAAACTAAGTAATTAAAACAGGATTAAAGTTAAAAAATTAATTTTTTTTTCATATAAATATAAAAATTTTCAAAAAATTAATTTTAAATAAATTAATATTATATAAAAATTAAATTTAAATAAATTAAACATATAAATTTTGATAAATTAATGTAATATTTTTTTTTTTAATCGGGATCACCAGGATCCATCATTGTAATTAACAGATTTGATTTTTTTTTTTCTTTAACTGCTTTAGTTTGTATGAGATTGGGAGTATTTCTCTTTTACATTAGGCCTGCTCCAACTTGCATTGGCCTTGTGTTTCATGCAATCAATTTTTTTTTTTTTTTTTGTTCATAGGGGAAAAAAAAAATACTCAACCCTACCGTGGAATGTAATATTGCAAAAATATATTCCTACCCTCACAACTCACAAAATAGGTTTTTTGTTTTGTTTTGTTTTTTGAAAGAGGTGGCAAATAGACAGGCTTGAATTTGTCAATTTTTTATATTTGATTCAGTCGGATCGCTTTGAGTTGTAAATAGGTGGATTAAAAGTAATATATGGGATGTTTGAATTGAAATTTTATTTTAAAAATAAAATTTTAAAAATATCGTTTAAAAAAAGTGTTATGTATAGTTTAAATTTTTTTTATTTTTAAATTTTAAAATAACGTTTTGAATTAATTATTTAAATAGTTAAAAAATCGTTTAACATTTTTAAAATTTTAAAATAATATTTAATGTTTATATTAAATAGATTCAAAAACTCTCATAATATTAAATTTTCAAAAGAATTTTTAATTAAATTGGAGTGGATTTTATGATTTCCAAGTCTCATTGGATTATAATTTTAAAAATTATATTTTTTATTGAGTTATTTTAAATTGAATAAATAAAATAAGTAATGTGAGAGTTTTACCCCCTTATAGATTTCATTGGATTTGAACTCGATATCGAATAATTTCATCAAAAACAAATAATATTTCAATCATTTAAAGATTTTAAATAAATTCCAAACTTATTATGGTTAAAATCTATACATTCAGACCCTTTTTGAGAGTTAGTATAAGAAAGGAAAGGAAAGAAAAATTAGGTAGGATAAGTATAATTTATTATTTAGGAGTTTAATTAATTTAGATAATAAATAATATTAAGTGATTATTTATCTTTTAAATATGTATTTTGTTACTTTTCAAAATTGAAAGAATGATTTCCCTTATTTATTATTAAAAATAACTTTACAATAATATTATTTTACTCTTAATAATTAATATATTTCCTTATTCCTTCAACTTTTGAATAAGAAATATTTATTATTAATTTCTTTTTCTTTTTTTTCCTATTCCATAAATTAAAGATTTTTTTTTTTTTCTAATAAAAAAACTTTTACAGAATGCCATAAATTCAGCTAAGATTTACATAGGGAGCCAAAATTTGCAATCTCTATTTTGACAATTCCTATCTCATTTGGTATTTTACCTTTTGTCTCACGTACTTTTTTATGCAGTCACATTATTTTTTTTTTTTAAAGTTTTTTAACAAATGAGTTAAAATATCCAGACTGCTATGTTGGAGTTTCAGAAATGGCTTCAATGAGACTACAATATGCATCATAGAAGCCAAACTTTTTCTTATATAATTTTTCATACTTTGAAGTTACAAAAGTTGAAGAAGTGGCGGGTGGTGAATAGTAATGGATCAATAGGCTATATGAAATTCATATTTGTTAATTCAAAATATTTTATAGGAGTCCCAAGAAAAAAAAAAAAAAAAAAAAAAGGAAGAAGAGGTAAATTAAAATATAGAATTGAAACATAAAAGTATAATTAAGCACAACTTGATTAATGAGTATTATAATTAATAAGCATGTTAAGAAAAAATTAATCTTAGGTCATCTCTAATAACACGCTATTTTGTCGTAATTTTCTTTCTCCAACGTATCTCCATTTTTCACTGCAAAATGTCATTTGTGAACAATAGGACACTAAATTGGTGTTTTATTATTCATCAACTGCAAAAAAATATATATATATTTTTTATTTAATTTATATATATATAAGTATTATAATTAAAATAAAAATTTTACAAATAAGGCTATATTTTTTTGAATTTTATTATTTAGTTTTTAATTTATATAAATAATTAATTTTAAAAATTTTAATCTATAAAAATTACCATTATATTTAAATTGTAATTTTAAAATATATATATATATATATATATATTAAATACAAGCAATAAAATTAATATTATCTAAATTTTTATAAAAAAATCATATTTTAAAAAAATTAATTAATTTGGACATATAATATAAGAATTTGAAATAATACAAATTAATTTATACCAATTATTATATTATATATTCAATTTAATTATAGGTCTCGGTTGATTATCATTAGATTTTAAATTAATTAAATTTAATCTCGATTAATTTAATTAGGTTTCGAATTGTCAAAATTAGATTTCGATTGTTTTATATATTAAATACAAATTAAATATAAAATATCAATACTAATAATATTAATTAAAATTACCATAAATATTCAAAATACATATTAATATAATAACATAACGTGGATTAAAATATAAATAATTTAATTTGTTATATTATCACTTTACTAAATTAATAATCTATTTTTTTTTAATAAATATGTAAAATATATTTATTTATGGGTAATTAGAACAATATTATAAAATATTGAAGAATAATAATAAATTGTATAAAATAGATAAAAAAGAATATAAAAAGAATATTCTTTTTTGGTGTAAAAAATGATGTTAAAAATAGAGTTATAGTTGGAAATGAAATTACTGTTTGATGTGATATAAACTGCAAAATGATGTAAAATTGATTGCATAATAGTGTTTATGGTTGGAGATAGCCTTAGATACCTAAGATGGAAGATTTGAAAAGGCACGGTAAATTTAATTCAGTTGAATTGAATTTAACACTATATTTAGTTCAATTTTATTAAGAAATTTATTTCATTTATTTGCAATGAATTCTAAATAAAATTTATTTAAAAATAAATTTTCATATTTGGTATATTAAATAATAATTATAAAATTTATTTAAATAAATATTGTATTTGGTTATTTTAATATTACATTTAGTCAAAATACCTCTATAAGTGTATTATTTATTTACTTATTTTCTTTTTAAAAATTTCATATTATATTAATAAAAATATAATTATTTAAAACTAAATTTAATATTTATCAATAATATATTTTTATATACATTATTTTTTCAAAAATAAAATACAATCTTAGTCATAAATAATTAAATTTATTAAGAATTTTATATTTGTGAAAGAATTAAAAAAAAAAAAAAGTAATTATAGAGTATAAAGTAAAAAAATATAATAAAACCTAAAAAGCTATTAGGTATGAATCAAAATATATAAAAAAATAAATAAAAATAAAAAGGAAGAAAAAATAAAACATGAATGGATTAGGATAAAAAAAATTTACACGAATATTTAAAAAAAAAAATAGAGTCAAGCAAAGATATTACCTTATGAGCATGGCTCACCTCCTAATAATAAAATTAATAAAAATAAATAAATAAATAAACGCAACAAACAAATAAAATTGTCAAATTCATATATTTTTATTCACCAAAATCTAAATAGTAAAATATTAAAATTAATAATGACATTTTAGTTTTCTCAAATTTATTGATTTAAAATTATGAAATTCATTTGAAAATAATAAATATTTTGACAGAATTTAATTTAGTTATTTTCAATTTTAAATATTTAATTATTTATAATTCTAAATGAATTTGGATTTAAAACAAATACAAAACTGTGGATTTACAACTGAATTCCATAAAATTTTATAAAATTTATTTATACCAAATAAGGGGTAAGTAATAAATAGTTAATGTGTTTGAAATAAATTTTAATTTATTTGAATTTTATCATTTGAAATAATTAAAAAATATAAAATAATATAATTATTTTTTATTTTATTTTTATACAAAAAAAGTTATATTTAACCACCATAAGATCAGTGTGATGTTTTACAAAAGAAAATTTCTCTTCTCTTTAACACTAATAACTAATAATTGTGGCCTCTTATATAAACAATTTAACCACTCGATCAAAAAAATAAGAGAATGTCATGTTAATTTAAATGTAGTATTTTGAGTTTTTGATTAATGTAGTTTATTAAATGAATTAAATATAGGGTTAATTATTTTTGGATCCTTATATTTTTCTAAATTATATTAAATAATTCCTACATTTATAAAATTATGCTAAATAGTCTTTGCATTTTACTCCTATTAAAAATAAAGTCTTATTGTTAAAAAATTTATTAAATCAATATAATAAATTCAAATTCATAATATCCCTCATTTTCATTTTCATTGTCACTTTTCACCAATAAAACAACAATGAATACTAGCAAGTAGCAATTAATTTGCTCTAAAATATTCAAGATTTTAATAATAATTAGTAATATCTATATTTTTGAAATTTTTTAAAATTATATTTTATTGATAAATAATAATTATTTTATGAATATTTAATTAAAACTATGAATATAAAAGTATTTTGGGATTTGTTATATTTTAGAAAAAAAAATATTTAAAAGTAAAAAAAAAAATATATTTTTAAAAATCAATTTTAATTTTAATTAGTATCATATTATTATATATTATTTAATAATTTAATTTTTATACTCATTTATTTAGTTAAATAAATTATTTTAATTATTAATAGTATTATTTTAAGAATTTTTGAAAATTAAATTTATATTTAAATATTTAAATAATATTTATTAAATTAAAAAGATATATTTTTTTCAAAATTTTAATATGTTAAAATAAAGTACGTTTTATAAAGATTTTATTAACTATTTATTTATAATTTTTGGACTTAAAATAAATTTTCTATAAATTTTCAAAATGAATAAATAAATAGAACCAATCATAGACTGCCATATGGCAGTCTCGGATAGACTGCCAATATATTAAAATCTGTTGGAAATGTGAAGAAGAGAAGAAGAAGAGGAAGAAGAAGAAAAGAAGAGAAGGAGGAGAATGGTCGGTAGTCCTATTTTCAGCGCCGATTCCAGCCAAACCGAAGGGAGGTGGTTGACACCTCCCATACCATCATATAATCTGCCGTGAAGAGAATTCATAAGCACCAATCTTGCTGAATTCTGATTATCAGCTTTCTCTTGATACCCAATTTTTTACCTGATATTCGCCGGAAAAGAAGATCGAAAAATAGAACCACCGAACCTTCTATGGTGAATTTTGACGGCCAATTTTGGTGACTCTAATATTGTTGAACTCCTCTCTTCATGAACTTTCTGGTGGTACCTATTTGCCCCAATCGGAGACTAAACTTGGGATCGAAAAATTTGGACACACATAGATTTCCTACAAATTCAAATGTATTCCTTACTGTTATCAGGAAGCGCTCCGAGTGAGCCAATTAGTTTGATGGTCGTAAAGTTTGTGAGTCAATATATTTTAATTTAACTATGCATCTAAGCATGACATATAAGCATTGAATGAATGTGAATATATATGTATATAAACTATCACTACTGCATTAGATTTAGAATCATGATGTATGTTTATACTATATTATATGATGTTGAATGATATGTATGTATGAGGTTGCGATGAAAAATAGGATGATGTGAAATCTAACTGTACTAACACATAAAACGTTAACGATATAACATGATATGATATGATAATGATTATGATGATGATGTTTATTATAGGGATTGTCTGGTTAGAGAATGATCTCACCGTGGTCCCTGAACATGGATAAGAAAGTATAGAAATCTTTGGTTTGAGTTAGTCTCACCGTGATTTCATAATTGGATTTTAAAAGAGCAAAAGAAAAGAGTCAATTCTCTAATTACCATAAACGAAAACATAAACCAGGTTAGATTCCATATACAATTTTCATCATGGATGTTATGTATATTTATGGATGATTATGTGTAATGTGACACTTTATGTAGATTAATAAATGGCATGCATATTAAATTAATTTATATCAGCTCATTGAGTCGAACGCTCACCCTTATTCAAATATTTTTTCAGGTTCCAGGTCGAGTTTAAAGAAATTAAGTTTTTGAATTGAATACTCATGCCTTTTATTTCTCAGGCAGTGAAATTATTTCATTTTATTATGTAATTAATTCATATTCATTGTATTAAAATCTCTAAAATTTCGCATTATTATATTTAGTGCTAGAATTATAGTCGTAATTTTATTGTTACTCCGTTAAGCAGAAATTTTTAGTTGATGATATTAAGTGCATGATGTCAACCCTGAGTGGCTAAGTAATGATGTTAAATTATTGAAATTATGTTTGATAGGTGGGCTCATTGTCTTTGCTTGTGACAGTTACAACTGTCATATTGCAGTTTTGTCGTTCATAGTAAGTCAGACTTATTACGGATTTCAGAAGTCTTACGCTTTCCAGTTCCCTAATACCGATCACGTACCTAGTAGGTTGGGTCGTGACATAATTAATTTTAAACATAATACAAAAACCACCAATTGATTACTTACATAAATCATCATATCAAACTTTTGAAATTCCTTTTCCATGATTTTTTTTTCAAAATTCTTAATCAATATTTAATCTAATTTTCTAAATACAAATTCACCATTCGCCACAAATTATCAGATAATGAATTGGGATTCCGTTGATAATTAGGGTTATAATTAAGTGGTGGTGGTGGTTGTGGCCTATGTGCCCCTAGAGACACATAAGCTGCCATTTTCAAAAAATCAAACCAACCCAAAATCTCTCAACTTTTTACCTTGAATAATTACTGGAAGAATATATATTCTTGAACATAAAATCTCCAGTAAAAAGGATCAACTCAAAATCTATACATTAAAAAATAAAACACTGATATATAAATTGAAAGCAATTGAACCAAATAAAAAACCTGCAGAAAAAAGAAAGAAAAGGCAGTATCATACCAGGACCAGAGAAGATTGGATCGATCAGCGAGCAGCGGGCAGTCCATTCATTTGGTAGAAGAGCCTTCCTGATTCTTACAACCAAATAGAAAGAGAAAGATGATTGAAGAGAAGATAAAAGTATATGTGATTTTAGAATACAGAGATAACCCAATTGTTTTAGAATTTAGAGATAACCTCCTTCCCTCTGATAGCACGAGTAATTAATACAAAGAGGAAGAACGATTCTTTAAAAGAAAAGGCAGATTATAGAGGGTTTCGATTAAAGAAAATTAAATGGAGCTTATCAACACTACCATTCAAGCTTTAGGTGGCCACAAGCTTTAACATTGGATCTTTTGACATATGCAAACCCACCAACTGTTCAATCTTCCTCTGTTTCGCTTACCGGCTTGTTCAAATCAACATCAGCGATGCTTGATCGCGTGGAGTTGGCGCTTGTGCTGTTACACTTACTGTGGGTGGACTAAGTGGTGGTAGTATTTAGAATGGAAGAGGTTAGAGAGAGGAGAGGGTTATTTTGAATATTTATATTTAAAATTTGATTTTCACTAACGGAAAAAATATAAAAATGAATGAAATGACTTTATTTTTTAACTGAAATAAAATATAAAAATTATTTAGTATAATTTTAAAAATATAAAAATTATTTAATATAATTTAAAAAAATATAGAAATTCTAAAATAATTAACCGTTAAATCTTTTAGTTATATTTTTTCAAACATGATATTTGTCAAAATAGAATTCATTTGAGTTTTCAAAAGTAAGCTCTAAATTTTGTTTCGTTGAATAGTTGAAAGTTGAGGGGTAATTATGGTAAAAATATTTTTTAGTTACTTTAAAAGTCGATAATAGTATATTTTAATGGAGATTTTTAAATACATTCACTATGGTTATATTTTTACCGTATATGATAATTTTAAAATTAGTGTATAAACTTTACCAAAATTTTCATTTCAGTGCTTAACTTTATTTTTAGCAATCAACTGTCCGAGTGGATAATTTTTTTAGATAAAATTAAATATTCATTAATTAAAATAAAAAAAAAAATTGATAATGACTCGATAAAATAACGAAAAAGAAAAAAATTTAGAAAGAAAGAGTAACTTCTCTCTAAAATCCTAAAAGCCAAATCTTATTTTTTAGTTCCTTATTGAATATATTTTTTTTTTCAATTAAGTATTGTTAGCCGAATTTTTCTCCCAATTATTAGAACATAATATTTCACTAAATTCATATCTTTAGTTTCTCCTTTTCTTTTTCCTTACAATTTATTTGTTTTTGGTTGAGATTTTCTTAGAAATGAAAAAAAAAATTATAGGAAATTTTTCTGTACAGTTTATAAAAAATAATAAAAATGAAAAAAAAGATAATTATGTGAGATAAATAAAGTGAATATTTGAATATAATATTATTTATTTAGAAAAAATTATGATTTTAATTTTTCAGTGAGAAACTTTAGTAAATGCACTTAATCGAAAAAAATTTATCAGTCACTTGATTTAATAAAATAAAAATAAAATTTAGACACTAATAGGAAAATGATAAAGTTAAGACACCAACAATAATTATCCCCCTCTACACTCAAATAAGTGGATGAAAAGATATTTAATTAATCGATTTTACTAATTTATGGTACTTTTTAAGAATAATTATTTCGTTAAAATATAGTTAAAAAAATGATTATGTCTCATAAATTTAAATAAATTAATATAAAATTAAGTTTAATAAAAAAATAAAAATTATGATAAAGTGGGTGTTTGGATCTTTAATTTGAAAATTCAAAATTTATTAATTATCCAAAAACACTTAAAAAAGTGTTTAACTTGATAACCCGTTAAGTTTTGATCTCTAAAAATAGAATTAGCCTTCAATTGAGATTTTTTAAGTACCATTTTGGTGCTTTTGGGAAAATAAATTTTGACAAAAGTAATTTCACCAATTAATAATTTTTTATTCACCAAATTTTAAAACATAATAATTTTTTATTTACTAAAATGAGTTTTTGAGATATGAATCCAAACATTCCATAATAGTATTTTATTATAATCACTAATTATAAATCAAAATACTCACTTTATACTAATTTATTTTATTTTTAAATTTATTTATTTAATGTTATCCAAATATTTATTTTTTTATTAAATCATTTCATATTATTAAGATAATAAATATTTCACATAAATTAAATATAAAATATTGAATGAACATATATATAATTGGGCTTTCTAATCTCAACAGCTAGTTTTTGAGGTTAGCACTATCATAATTATATATGCTCTCAATATTTTTAACGTGGTATCAAAGCCTAATCGATTAAGATATTTGTAAAATAATTTGAGACTGAAATTTCAATTTCACCTCATGGGAGGTTCGTATTGGATTTTCAATTTTAACCCGTGGAAAAATTCGTGTTGGGTTCAATTCTATTAACCTAGTTCTCATAATATATTTGCAAGTGTCAACTAGACTTAATAAAAATTATTTTGATTCAGTTGTCATTTGAGAGAGAGTGTTAAAATAATAAATATTTCACATAGATTAAATATAAAATATTGAATAAACATATATATAATTGAGCTCTTTAACCTTAACAACTAGTTTTTGAGATTAGCACTCCTATAATTATATATACTCTCAACATTTATAACAGGTATTTGATAACTATCGATTAATCCATATTTGAACCATATAGATTCCTTTCGAAATTTTGACTCTCCCAATATTAATTCATGTATTTACAGAAACTCGAATTTGATATTACTATTTAAGTGGTCAAAATATCTATCCTCTAGATTAATCAAATATTAATTAAATTTTTATTTTTTAATGGGTGCTCTTAAGATACTTGTTAAAAAATTATTAATTAATATGATTGATTGATTTATTTATTTTTATTGAGTGAAAAAATATCAATACATATTATTATCATAAGCAAATGTATATACTTAGATAGGCAAGACTTACTTTTATTAAGAAAATTAAACAAAATAATTTGAGAACTTTAATCGATAGAAAAACCTATTGTGAATAACAGAAGATTAACAAGCTGAGTAAAGAAAAATAGAAAATTTGGTTAGGTGTTTGTTTCAGGCATATGTGAGTTTTATGCTGTCTCGTGGATAACAATATTCTATCTTGCTCCAGCTTTTACAGGCGAAATGTCATCAATTGCGCAAGCTGAAAGGAATAAGCTATTTTATGTGTGTGTATATATATATAATTAATAAAAAAATATCAAATATTCATTTTTTTTAAATATTAAAATATTTCAATTTATTTACTTTAATTTAATAGCACTAAAATTATATTCTAAGCTGCAAAATTAAAAATTTTAATTTAAATCAAATTGAAACATATATTTTTTGTTGGTTATTACTACGTTTAACCCTCAAATCCAATAATTAATTACAGAGTCAGAAAATTTATTTTATGGAATAGTCAAATTTTTTATAACTATAATTTATATTCATGTGATGTATATAATAAAGCTAATTTCTATATATTTAAAGAACATTTTCACTTAAAATAAAATGCCAAATATAATATATAGCCAAATTTTAATAATTTTATTCTAAAAAATTTAAATTTTAGAGGTGAAAATGAATCATGGCTCCTCCTGATACCCTCTTCTTTCTGCGTCATTGCAAATATTGATATTTAAAGTTTATTTAATATGAATTCGATAATTTTTTAAAAAAATTATTTGTAAATTAATTTATTTTATATTTAGAAATTATTTATAAATCTATTTATTTTATATTTGGAAATTATTTGTAGATCTTAGATTTGAGAGATGAAACGATGATACCATGAAAGGGGGAGCAAAAGCATTTGGTTCTAAAATTCTAACCTTATCGTTTTTATGAGAAGGAACGAAGAGAGTTGCAAGCATAAACCCAATTTTCTTTTTCTCTTTTTATTCTACCTTACAGTACTGAATAAATAAAGGGCCAATACTATTACTAACTTTGAAAGGAATAATTAGAAAAAATTTGCATGACATGATATGCATCTTATTCAATATTCAAAATTGACATGACATTAAATGACTTAATCAATCGCTCCATTTTGCCCCGGCTCAAAAAGTAGTATGAGAAACTTTGAATTCAAATCAAAATTCTAAGTTATTGAATAGTGAGCATCTTATTCAATATTTAAAATTGACATGACATTAAATGGCTTGATCACTCGCCCCATCTTGCTCCGGCTCAAAAAATAGTATGAGAAACTTTGAATTCAAATCAAAATTCTAAGTTATTGAATAGTGAGCATCTTATTCAATATTTAAAATTGACATGACATTAAATGGCTTGATCACTCACCCCATCTTGCTCCGGCTCAAAAAATAATATGAGAAATTTTGAATTCAAATCAAAATTCTAAGTTATTGAATAGTGAGCATCTTATTCAATATTCAAAATTGACATGACATTAAATGGCTTGATCACTCGCGTTATCTTGCTCCGGCTCAAAAAATAGTATGAGAAACTTTGAATTCAAATCAAAATTCTAAGTTATTGAATAGTGAGGTTCCATTATATATATATATATATATATATATATATATATATATATATATATATATATTATTTCCTACTTTATTTAATAAGCTAACTTGTTTATAAGATTTTGAAGTTGAGAATGATAATAATTTAAATATATCCAACCAAAGGGTGTTTGATAAATTAAAAATTAAAAATAAAAAGTTTTAAGTATTGAATTTCAAATTTTGAGTAACATGAGTAATATAATTTTAATTATAAAAATATTTATTATATTCAATATAAATTTTAAATTAAAATTTTTTTACTTATTATTTTGTGTGATTTTTAACTTAAATTAAAAATTTAAAACTTTTAAGATGAATATTATCAATAATTTAAAATAATTAAATGTTAAAAATTTTAATTTTAAATACTAAATTATGCTATCGAACACCATTTAAGACATATACTAAAAAAAAAATCTAAGATATTTATACTAAATTAATTTTTTTAAACTTATTTTCTTTTTTTTTTGTTGTTGTAATTTAGTTTTTGAATCTATCCTTCTAGTGCAAAAAAATTTGCAATTTAATCCCCTCTCTTAAATTCTAAAATTTAATTAAGTATATATCGTTTCTTTTAAAGAAGAAAATTAACTGTCTATCTTGATAAAAATTAAAACTACATTTTCAGGAAAACACTATTGTATACTATCATAAAATAATTTGCTCCCATGCATACATCAACACTTTCAGGAAATCACTATTGCATACATCATAAAATAATTGCAGTCATGCACGATAAACTTCAAGACTTCTAACAAGAGTTGAGTATGAGCTTACTCCATTCTAGTTCAAGACTTCTAACAAGAGTTAAGTATATTATACGAAGTTTGGTTCAACTTGTCCGAAATTTAAAATTCAGATCGAGCCATTATTTTTTATGGTATCTTATAGGGGTCCGATTATTTTGTTTTATATTCACTTATTATTTGAGTGATTTACTTTCTTTTTAGATATGATAGTGTTTTTAATACTTAAGTTTTGAGATGTATTGAGAAAGCGTAATTTAGACTAATTTTAATATTCTCATGTACTTTTTATTTTAATTAATATAAATTTTATTTTTTTTCAAAAAAATTACATTTATATAATAACGATTAAGTTTAATGTTTTCATTTTTAAAATTTCTTTAAATTTTTAAATTAATTTCCAATAAATTTATGAATGAGATCAATTTACATATTTTAAGTTTAAATTTTAATTAAATTGTATCTTGTATATATATTTTAAATTTTATTAAGTCAAATTCAAATTCAGCTTGAATGCTACAATATATCCATTTTTACTCTCAATATATAATCTTAGAAGGCATTATCAACTATCCAAAAATAAATAGATATCGTATATAATATTTAATGGAGTATCATAATTTAACACCATTCTTTTACAAAGAAATTCTTATATTCTAAGGTGCTAAAATAAAATCTGAAAATAAGCAAGGCATCAAAACCCTAACCATTAGCTACGTTTCTTTATCTACTTATGTAGGGTATTAATCTCTCCTTATTGGAAAAAGGTGTCTTTGTGCACGTTTTCCCTTGTCAATAATGTGTGTCCTTTTGCCCATAACTTTCACCAGATGTGCCAATGGAACTTATTCTTCATTTGATGTAGACACAATCATCATATAAAATAATAATAAATAATAATGTCTTGTAATATTTAATTTCACTTATCACAAATTATCATTTATTTCAGTACTACTAAAATTATTTTTAATATTAAAAAATTTTGAGTTTAGATTTTAAAAAAATTTAAATTTATTTAAAAAAATTTACTCATTATTATTTAATTTGTTATTTATTTTAGTATAGATTTAGCTGAAATTTAAATATTTAAAATTTTAATTTACTAAATTATTGTTATTATGTTTGAATAAATTTTATATACAGTATTTTGCATTAAAAAATATTTAATTTTTAATTAATATAAAAATCTCTACAAGAATTTAACAGTAATAACCTTCTCTAATCTAATCTAATCTAATCTATGTAAACAAAATGGAAATTTTAAACTCTCTGAATGATTAATATTCTATTTATCCTTCTTTAAGGAATTTTTATATTTTTATATAATTTTTATATCTAATTAAAATTGTACTTTATGTATTAATATAGAAATTCTTTACCTTTTTTTTAATATTCTTTCATTATAACTTCTTTTTAAAAGGCTAAATAATAGAGACAAAAAAAATTAGTCTAAAAGATAGTGGAGGATAAAAAAAAGTTTATTTATACAGTAAAAGTTATATAAATTAATATTATTAAAATTCATAAATTCTATTAAATAAAAGAGATATTAATTAATTAAGTATTAATTTAGTCTATTAACTCCAGTTGGGACTATAGAAAATTATTATATAATATATATTATTAATTTATAAAAATTTTACTGTAATTTTAATTTTATGAAAATTAATTTGAAATCTAATTCTAAATATATTGAATATATTTATTTTAAAAATACTTGTATAATTAATAATTTATAAGAAAATATATTTATGTTTATATATTTTAATTTTTTTTTTACAATATAAAAGTTAATTGAAAGAATAATTTTGAGCAATAATTTATAATTTTGCATGAAGCCCATGATTACCGATAGTTTAATCATTGTTTTCAAAACTGGACCGGTTAAAAAACTGATAAAAACAGAGAGTTAGAAGATCAGAAATTCGACCGGAATCAAATCGATTAAATAAAAAAAAATCAATATACATATATATGTATATATAATTTGACATTCATTATATATATAATGAAAATAAATATAATTTGACATTTATTATTTTTGATTAAAAATAAAAAAAGTAAAAAAGTAAAAAAAAAAAAATTCTGACCCGCTCTAACTGGAAAAATCGGTCCGATTCAATCAGTTTATTGGTTTTTTACCGATTTTTGAGGGATAGTTTTTTAAGACTTATTGAATCATCCTTAATTTAATTTCTGATTTTTCTGATTCAACCGGTCAATCTGGTCCGGTTTTAACAACAATGAGTTTAATGATAAGTTGAATGACTATGGACAAAGTAAGCCTATATGACAAACATAACATCTCTATATATATATGTTATATATTGAGAACAGAAAGTACCTCTCAATAAGCTAGCAAAAACATCATCAACTTTAGATCTTGCAAAGCCAATAAGGCCTTTTTCTTCTCTTGTGCAGCAACTTTAGTACTTTCTTTTGTACCCTTTGCCACTACCTATTGCATGGCCAAGGCTAGAATTGCAAGAACAAATATGTTAATTCTTAGGTAATGTGTCCTTGGCATCTCCCTAGCAATTATGAATATCTTTATCTTAATATATCAATATTTATATATATATAATTCAATACATTAAACTTCATGCTAATATTTAATGGGTTTCTATACCTAGGCCTCTTTTCTTTTTCTTTTTTTGCCCCTTCATTATATTGTTTCAATTGTTCATGCATAAGAATATGCTATAGAGTCTTTATACATACTTGAAATTATTGATGTTTGATAGTGAAGTTCAATAGAACCTAATTTTTCAAGTGGAAAAAAGTTTCAAGTTCCAAGTTTTATAATTGTGTTTATATATATTTTCTTTGTTAATCTTTACTTGATTCACATACATAGAATTTATACTTCTAAATCAACACATACACATATAGTCACACCTAGTACTCATTGTAAGAGTTGGGATTATAAAATAAAATAAAATTCTAATATGATAACATAAATTTATTATCTCTTAATTTATGATATTATGATTTTTATTTTATTTTTAATTAGACTAGCTAATACATTAATTTTGAATGTAATACCAGGTCATATTGGGAAGCTAATCGAGTTTATCGCCAATTTAGCAGTCATCAAGCAGTATTAGAACATGATCACGATTATTATCATAATTATCGTGCAGAAAAATCATCAAGAAACTCGATCAAAGAAGGAAAGGTCGATGATTCATCGTGTTGGATACCTCATCCTCGTACTGGAATATATGTTCCCAAAGGGCAAGAATGGATTATGGATGATGTGCCAGAAAGTGCAGCTTCTTTTAATCAGACTTATTGGCTGAGGAATGTTGATGGTGTTGATAAGCCAGATCCTGATCTTTCTTCTGATAATTATTTATCTACTAATTTGTATTAAGTTAATTATTATTGCAATTAATAGTGAGATAATTACCTTGAGTTTACTTAATTACATGCTACAATAATGTGAGAGACTGTATGTTTAATATAGCAAAAAAATATTATCATTATGGTCTTAAAAAATTGAAAGTATAGCTATCTATTTATGGAAGATATTTTCTAGTAGGATCATAGATGAAGTCATAAAAGTAAATCGAAAATTAAAATTTTTCATAAAAATATAATAATTTTAAAGAAATTAATCCAATAAATATAAACATGGTTGACCAGTTCGATTTTTAAGATCATACAATAAACTATCCCTTAATCCTGATATGTGGATAATGTACTTTTAACTGAGAGACTTCAATATCTTTTGATGTCTTGTTTCTTTGATCCGTAATTTAGAGAAAGTAATTTGGCCAACTCGTTCCCATCATTTTGGATTTCAATGGTTTTCCCCAACAACTTAAACCATTTTTCTACTAAGTTTTGTTGTTGGTTCTGCGTTAATCTTCCAAACCCTATTATTCCAGTTCTTGCAAATTATTCCTTGTTTGTGGATCATATCGTTCTTCAAAATGCATAAATCGATTCGAATTTGACTTAAAATATTTTTTTGAATCAATTCAATATATAATCCGATCCGCATATAATCTCATAATCTGCCCAAAAAAAATAATATACAAATTAATTTGAACCAAATGGATCTGAATTCAAAATAATCCAATCCAAACCTATTTGATCCGACTCATTTGCCACCTCTAATTTTCATATATTCTATGAAAAAATACCTTATTTATTATTATATTTTTAACATTAATTTCATTAGTAATATTTGAAATGAAACAAAGGCTTTGTTTTATTTTATATATTTATATATTAAAGTTAATTATCATCCTTTCATGCTCAACATACATATGATAAAATCACAAGAGAATATATAATAATTTGGAGAAAAGGTGGAGTGTGTGTGTATATATATATATATATATATCAAATTCAAATATTCATTATATCTCTTTTTTAGTTTTTTTTTTCTCTGTTGCAAAAGGAAAAAATATTTATTCATATTTTTTAATTAATTAAACTTTAATCAGGAATTGAACTTGCAACTTTATATTATCATATGCGATTTTAATATCATTAATTAATTAAAATTCATTGGTGGAATTTATGAGTAATTAATCAGATTATAAGTTACTGTCCATAAAAATTAAATTAAGAAACCATCGATCATATATTCCAAACGGATGGAGCATGTGATTAAACATATAATTAAATATAAAAACATAGTTATTACCATATATCATATGATTCAATGAAGAAAATAATTAAAGATTGACAAAGGAGTAGAGAAAGCTTTTGGTATTGTTCAATACTACTTTACCTTATAACTGCTTAACACAAAGAACCTCCCAGTTGTTTAGCAGCCTGATCTAATCCACACCACACAACACTATATATAGGAGAAAATTGCAGGAGCAGCATACCATAATAAATTCAACTTTAATTTGAAAAAAAAAAAAAGGAAAAGAGAAAGAAGCTACACAGAGGAAGAACTTAGCAGACTTGGACTTGGAATTAGTAATAAAATGAACAAAAATTAAGTTGCGAAATTTCAATACTAATACTACAAACTAGTCATCAAAATTAGAGATTACAAACAATGCTAAGATTATATTAATTCGTCGAGCTAACTAATTTATATATGTATATATATATATAATGAAACAGTAGCATCAAAGGGCTTTCCAAATGTCTGATTTGGCTTAAATATTGTTTAATTAGCTAAAAAAAATTAAGAAATTTCTCTGTAATTTGTATGTGTTGACACTAGAAAGTCCAATTCCTTGGAAGATATGCGTCATAGATTTAGTGAGGCAAGTTTGACATCGTTCAATCCAAAACCTTAAAACAATAAGTCTTAAAACAATAAGTTTGATTTAGTGAGGCAAGTTTGACAACGTTCAATCCAAAACCTTAAAACAATAAGTTTACGGGTTATTTTCATTTATATATCCCTCACTCCATCTCTTTTCCAACGTGGGATTCCACTCATACTTGATATCTCAATAGTGCATAAATTATACACTGATTTTTTTTTTTTTTTTTTTTTCAATATGGCGGGTAGTAGTTTATACCTAAGGTAAATGAAAAAGAAATACTGAATAATAGAAGAATTATGATAATTAATGACAAATTTTTGTGTAATTACAATTGGATGGTGCTGGGAAAGTCTTCTTTGAAAGAGTTGACAACCGTTGCAACTAGCAACTTGCTTATGAAATAAATAATGCCAAATTGGCTATTCATGATTTTAAGGTTTAGGGTTTTAAATTTTTTGAATTTTACTTTGATGGGTTTGGATTGCATAATTGTATTTGAAGTATTTCAATGAAATTAGCTTTACTTGACTAATATTTGCCCGATGTTCTATTTTATCACTCCATTGCTCCAACTCTGTATTTAATCGTGTAATGGTATTTAATTGTGTAATGTGTTGGTTTGGATATTTTGTTAGAGTTTTGGGTTGGACGGTGTCAAGCCCACAAATATATTCTCATAAGGGATAAAACTCTTAAATATCAACATATTTTCTCTATTAACAAGACTTGAAGTAAGAGAAAATATATTTTTTCACTTTATTTAAAAGGAACAAATTCTTTATCACTTGAACTAATAGATATTGGTTTAAAGCTTTTTTTTTACTCCCACAATCTTAGCAATATCTGTTGATAGAGCTTATATGGTCATTATCAATGACCTAAATAATTTTAGAATGAAAAGTTATAAGGTCAATTTTGCCTTGGTTTTGATTCCAAATCCGTCGTATACGTAAATTTGTGTTGGCCAAAGAATTGACTGGAATGAAATTAAGGAAAATGCCACTACTTTTGAGTCTTGTTGAGTTTAATTTTTATCATTAATTTGTTAATTTCTCCATAATTAACTTCATTTAACATTTTTTATAATTTTTTGGGAGACTTAAACTTGGAACTTTACCCAAGTTGAGATGTGTACCGATCATTGGACTAAACTTACTGCGTACGTGCTTCAGTTAATGTTTATTTTCAAAACTTCAATACATATTATACAGTTATCTCTTGTAATACATCTATTCTGCTCAAATTATTCATCCAACTTATGAAATTTTCCACTTGCATTTGTTAGTTTCCTTGAAGCAATTTCCAGGATTTCTTGATGGTGTGGGTGGACTTATGGGTTCTGATCCTATCAAGGAAAAAAGCAATGTTGTCTGGTAGTTCATCAAATAGATTCACGTTTGACCCAAAAGTGGTTGAAGAACACTTTGTGAAGAATGGTATCTCATCAAGTTATACTAATCGTTTTTTTCTGATGGGAAATCTTAATTTGTTATCATCTCCTGATGACGATATCCTTTTAACCAGCCTAAACTTCATTGTGAATCACCTAGTAAAGGATGAGTCCGCATGCTTGAATTTTGCTGGCTTGTCATGGCAGCTGCCAGTTCCAATTTCAAGTGATGCAAAGGGTATTTAGAAGATAGCATTAGGCAATAGTAGCAGCACAGACAGTCGGAGGATGTGTTCGACTTGAACGAGGCATTATTTGGAATGCCAGAGCTAGGAGCACATATGGATGAAGAGATGCTACTATGCCCACCTTAGGGCAATGGGCAGAGCCAAAGCAGGGATGACATGTTAACCTATCTCTTCCTAATAGAAAAACAACATTACGAAATGAGTGTGAAATCAAAATGTAACTAGTCCTGTCAATTTATTTATTGCTTGAAAATGCCATGATCTATTGATTCCTCTCTGGTCTTTTTTTTCCTCTGAAAACCAAATCTAATAAATTAATTTTAATTATATTGATCAACATATAAAAATTGAACGCCATGGCAATTTTGAGCTTCTTAATAAATGAGATTCCTTTTCAGATTGGCAACAGTAGGAACTTGGTACACAACCAATTACAAGTCAATCTTCCTATGGATGATTTAGGCATTTCTCTTCCAAATCTAAAAGGCCTAATACATATTTTTTCCCCCAAATTTGACACAAAAAGCCATTTTACCCCATGAATTTTAAAATTAACCATTTTAATATTCAAATATGAAAAATTGAAATATAAAGCCCCCTAATTATCCAGTCATCAGTGAGCGTGATTATATATACAAGAAAGGCACGTGAACACTGAAATATGCATCAAGTCAGCAATTACAGTTGCTTTTTCTTCTTCTATCATTGAAGAGACTAAAAAAATAAGATTAAGCTCTTAAATACACCCCTTTTGACCCTTCTCAATCAAAATCAACCCAAACCCATCAAGCATTCAAATATTCCAATTGATAATGACAATGAAACCTAGCAAACAAAAACCAACAACACATATTATAAAATCAAAACAATCAATCAAAACTCAAAATAATCCAAAAAAGGAGAACCCTTTAGAAAATTTATTGATTTTTAAGAGGATATTGAGCTACGATTAGTTAACATCGAAGCTACGAGCCAAATTCCTCATGAAAACCACCGAATCACCAGTGATCAACTTCTTGTGGTTGACGAACTTGCTCCACTTGATTATAGCGATCAACTTGCTAGATAAATGTGCCTAAAATCCCAAGTAATGCCATGAATGTCAGTGACAGTAAGGGTTTGAACCGACGGCTTTGCTTGGTAGTTGAGAGGCGGAGATATAGAATCAACATAGAACCTCGAAACAAAGAAACTGCTTCTATTATTAGCATCAGAAGGCGTCAAAATCTTAGCAAATGCCACAATCTTATCCTCATCATCATATCCACCTTCACGTCCAAAAGGTTGGAGAAGGGGAATAAAATGCTTCAAGGAAGGATTAATAGGAATGAGAAGTAGTTTGGTGTAGACCTCATCGGTGACAGGATCAACGAGGAATTGAATGACAGAGATTTGACAAAGGATTAAAGGTTTAGAGCGAGCAAGAGAAGATATTAGAGGAGGAGATGATGTAGAAGAAGATTGTTCGAGATGAGATGACCTTGAGAGAAGTAGTAAACCCTAGAATTGAGGATAGAGATATGGACCGAAGACCCTGCGCAGGCCCGTCAAATCCGCGGGACGACGCTGCGGATGGCGGCTGCTATAGTGGCAGTAGAGGTTAGTTAGGGTATTTAAGACAATAAAGAGAATTGTGATAGTAGTGACAGTGAATGGAGATTGTTTTTTTTAACATATGAGCTATTTTTTTTATTTCTTTCTTGCTCTGTCCTGTGTGTGAGTGTTTGTGAGAGAAAGAGAGAGAGTGTCATCCAGGGGTCGAAGAACAGGCAAGGAAGCAAAAGCATACGAGTCATTTGATTTGTTAGAAAATTTGATAAAAAATTCCACATCAACTAAAAAATATGATTAAAATTTGACTTTGATCCATATCGGCAAGAGTGATATGTACGCGCTGTACTCTTAGATAATTAGGGGGCTTCATATTCCAATTTGCCATGTTTGAGTATTAAAATGGTTAATTTTAAGACAAAATGACTAAACGTGTCAAATTTAGGGAGGAAAATATATATTTGGCCAATCTAAAATTCTTTTATATTGTCAATAACTAATTCACTGGATCCATTCCAATTTCAATTTCTAAGACCTCAAATCTAGAAATTCTTCAGCTATGTGGAAATTATTTTATTGGAACAATGCCTTGTTTTTAAGAAATTGCATAGGCTTCTCCTATTTAGATGTTTCCCACAACTATTTAGTTGGTGATTTGAAGTTTATTTCTATTTTGATTAATGCCATTAGATTTGAGGAATTTGTTATATTAATGCCATTAGATTGGAGGAATTTGTTATAGACACAATTAATTTTACATATGCCTTGATTATTTATATTTTATATTTTGAAACTAATTTTATGTATACCTAACTCTAAATTAATATCAATTCTTTCTTATTAATTTTTATAACTTTATTGAATAGTATTTATATATTATTAATAAATATTTTATTACAAAAATCTTATACTTTGGCATTAATCAATTATTATTTTATTATAATTTTTATCTTAATCTTTACCTTCTAATATTACTTCTAGTCAAGTGATTTTTTTTTTTTTTTTTAATTTTCAAATGATGTTTATAATTATTTATTTACATTTTTATACTCAATTTAACTATTTCTTAAAAATCCTTATTTTATTACAACGTTATAATTTTAACTGAAATTTAATAATTGTATATAATTTCTGAAATTTGGTACTTTAACAACAAATAATTATGATTTTAATTAATATTGTTATTAAACAAATAATTTTAAAAATGACCTAAAATAGTTGTAATTGAACTTATGACTTCTAAATATTGAAAAATTAAATTAATATTTATTCAAAAAATTTTAATTTTTAATAAGCATTAAAAAAATCAATAAATTTATACACAAATACACAATAAAAAAAAATACACAAACCAAGCAAACAAATTAAAGAAAAGAAAATAAAAGAATCAAGGAAAAAAAAATCATTTCCATTCACATAAACAATTTCTCAAATCAAAATGAAAGCATAGTTTGTAAATTGTAATACAAGTTTGCAAAATTAAAATCTAACTAAACCAAATTAAAGTCTACTTACCAGCAAAATGAAGAACAAAAATTCCAGCAACGAGCCAAGCAATTACACAAACATAAATTAATCATGGTTGTCAAAATCAGATCAAATTGATCGATCGAATCAGAAAATTAAAAATCAAATTAAGGATTAATTCGGTTAGTTTCAAAAGTTTCTTCCTCAAAAAATGATAAACTGGTCAAATTGGATCGGTTTTTCCCGTTCGAATGGATCAGTTTCTTTTTTTAATTTTTTTAAATTTTTTTATTTATCAAAATGATATCATTTTTATCAAGAAAAAATGATGCCGTTATGAGTTAAAAAAAATTAAGAGAATTAACAACATAAAAAATATAATTTTATATAAATTCTTAATTTAACCATAATTACATTATATTTATTTTCATCATATATATAATAAATATCAAATTTTATATATATATATATCAATTTTTTTTATTTAACCGATTTGATTTCGGTCAAATTTATGATCCTCCGACCTTCTATCTTAACAGATTTTTTAACCGATCCGATTTTAAAAATATTGCAATTAACAAATTCAAAAATATCAACAAATTTATCAAATTCAAATTTACCAAATCCAAAAACTTCATCACCAATTTCTAAAATCAACAAAAAATAAAGAAAAAAATAAGTGACAAAATTACTTGCTGAATTTATCAAAAATCTCAACGTAATTTTATCACAATATTTTTTCATAATTTTATTTTTATTTAAAATTAAATATGCAGTTGTCTGTCATACATCTGTCGCTAAATAACAATGAAATTTAAGCTGTCAATAAAATTTCGTTGCTATTTCATACTTTTTTTTTTTTTATAGCGCATATATGGATATTAAAGAGAGTAATCTTAACCATTATAATAATAATTTAATTAAATATGTCAATGACACATGTTATCTTTTTAAGAAATAAAAAAATTTAATATATTTCGGAGATGGAACTTAATGGGGTTAAGATGAATCTGAGCCATTCTGATAAAATTAAAAATTTTATTAATCTGTAAAAAAAAAATTTATTTAATTCATTAAAATTATTTTTTACACAGAATTAGTTTTTGACCCACTCAAAATTAATTAAGAGTATTATTAACTTATAAATTTTTTTTTGCTTAATTCATTTAAATCTAATTTTTTTTACAATATAAATTTTCCGCTCACTCAAAAATAATTTCCTAAATTCGTTTTGATATATATCATAGCACCTTAAAATAATAAATACCTTACCACATATTGTCTCTTTCATTGCATATCTTGCAACATTAGAGCTGAATTAACTATCATTTATATTGAATTTGAATTGTTCTATTTGATATAATTGTAATTTGTTTATTTTTATATTATATTCGAATTGTAATTATAATTTATAATGTATATAATATTTCTAATAAAAAAATGACATTGAAATAATAAATAAATTACCACATGTGAAACCTTGGATAATGTTTAGTGTACTTTACATCATATACAAGTCATAGAAAATTTACAAATTCACAAATTAAAATGCCTTTTGACCTTTGCACTCTAACTAGGAGGTTAAATTCAAAAGATGAAATTAGAATTTTGCAAACAACTTTAATATTGATGAAAACTGAAAATGGGTCGTTTTGACTGCATTCAAAATGGGCTCAAATACTTAAGATAGCAGGCTTCGCATTAATGAAGTAACCAATTTCTAACTTCAAACAACAATCAAGCCCAAGGTCTCCTGGATAGCACCACCTCATATATCATCCTAGTAATTATCTCAAGTAGCAAGCAACCTCACTTGGGCCATCCATTCAACGTACAAGGTAGACATGACCACAGTCTAGTTCCAAACCGAAATCGAATTGAAATTAAATTAAATTAAATTAAAATTAAATAGTATTAAATCAAAATTATTTTTAAATTATAATCCAACTGTGACTTTTAGGTTTGATTTCAATTCTCATAATTTTCAAATCGAATTAAAATCAGTGGTTCGATTTAATTCAGAATCGTGAATGAATTTATTATATATTCTAAGTATTTGACATTGATTTGATATTTGATTGACTTGATATATGCAGGTGTATTGGCTATTACTTAAAGAATTGGGTTTGGACAACCACTTTATAGTTATATTTATAATGTATAAATATATATATATATATATTTCTTTTTTTCTATTATTATTATTTTTTTTTAATTTTTAATTATTTGCCTTTCAGAATTCATGGCTTGATACTTAAATTTGAATTGAAACGTCCACCTTTTTACTTCTACATATATACATGTTTTTTTTTTTTTTAGTTTCTAATTACTAAAATAACCTAATCAATAGTAATAATTAGTGAAAGAGAATTGTTTGAAATTTTGACAACGGATGGAAACACATTCGGAACTGGAAGGTCATCTCTAAATGAATGTAGCGATTGAGGTAAGTAGGAGGTCAATAATACTAAAAGGTAAGAAAATTATATGGGTTTTGATTCTTCTATTCTCCAAAAAGATATATAGGCATTTAATTCATGAGAATTAAGTTCAAACCTTTTTTTTTAATAAATTTAATTCTAAACCGTATTGAATCGGAACTAAAATCTAAATCGAAATAAAAATCGAAATCGTCCTGAAATCGACAGTTTTTAAATCAGACCAAAACCATCTTTCAAGATTTCAATTCTGATTTACTTATTTTAAAAATCGAAATTGACAATTTTAAAACCAAAACCGAAATTTTATGAACCGTGGTCATGCCTAGTACAAGGAATGTTTAATCCCGCTATTCCTTCCAAACTTATCAAATACTCAATCCATATCACATATGAGAAATGAGATTCAAATAATCTCAAGACAAGGCTCTATAGGCATATCATCGCTCTATCCAACCATAGAATGACGGGATAAGAACCCATTAATCACAAGTATCTACACAACCCATTTGCTTTAATTCCCAAGACAGGAAGCAGCATAAGTATCACATTTCCTTTCCCTCAAAGGGAAGCTGGCCTCAAAGGGTTCTCAACCTCATACTGAAGGTCTAGTTTATACAACAAACTGGAATTGAATAAGTCCAATAATTGATATTCTTTCCATGCTGGAAAAGATCAGTCCAATGAGATTTAGAATCAAATACCCTCGCTTTAAAACTAGAAAAATTAGCGGTAACATTTATCTAAACTCACTCTTCTCTTTGAGTTTTTATCTTCAGACTTGCAAACATTGGCTTAAGTATCAGAGGGCCAACACCAAACCTTATGTTTGGCCCTTTATCGTATTTTTTTTTCCTTTTTCTTACTCATGTAGACCAACTGGTCCAACAATAACTTTGCGTAACTCACATGCTCAGATCCAACATCTCCAACTCCACGTTTCCAGTTCCACTTGTTTAGATTTAATATCTCTAGCTTCATCCAATTAAATCCAATATATTTCACCTCCATGTTCCGATTAATGAATTACTTTTTTGCCCAAAACTCGTAAAGAGAACTCCATCAAGTATCATTGAATTAAAATTCATTGATTATTTTATCTTTGTTATTAAGTTCTAATTACATGTATTTATTGTAGAATAAAAATTATCAATGTAATGTCCATGAGAAAACTTCACTAAGCACCAAATTTCAACAATTAAAATGTCCAAATTAATAGTGGATTTCCATGCAAAAAGTAAATTCTTGGTTATATAATATTGGATTGAAATGCTCTATGAATTGATATTGACTAAAATTAGAGAGTTGGGGTCCGGTCAATTGATTTTGGATTAGAATCAATTTTAAATCAGGTGATTTTAAGTCTTTTTCTTAAAGTAATTTCGAGTTAAATCACTGTAAATTATGTTTAGATTTCGGATAAACCATCGAATTGATAATCATAAAAAATTTTGGATCAGGTTCGAATCACTTTTTGAATTGAATTTTGAAAATAAATTTTCAGATAAAATTGTGATAAATTTTTTTATAAAATTAAATTTTTCATGTACATAATATTTTAAAATTTAATAATAAAAATGACATTATAATTTTAAAATATTTCATATAAAAAATATTTAAAAATCTATTATCACATATGTAATTTTGATACATATAAAATATTATAGCATAATAAATAAATATCTTTTAATAAATACACATATAATAACTAAATAGTAAAATAATCAAACTGAATAATTCTAATATATTATAATATTATATTTTTTATTCTAGCAAGTAATTTAAAATTTTTATCAAAATTTTAAATTTTAAGATGATAATACTATAAAATAAAAATAGTTAAATAAATTTTAAAAATATAATATATTTAATTATATTAATTAAAATAAGATAAATTCAATATTTTGTAAATAAATTTTAACTTTCATTGTTGTAAGGGTACATAAATAATAATTAATTTTATTTTTATATTAATATACATTAACCATATAAAAAAAATTTATTAAAAAATAAATTAACTCTAAATAAATTGGCAATACATATACATATATTATTAAATTTTTTATTCAATTTTATTTAACAATAAATATAATATTAATTTTTTTACTCATCTGAATTAATTTATGATTTTAACTATTCGGTTAACTGTGTTTTTATCGATTTGACCAAAAACATTTCAAATCAAATTGAATTAAATCATTTTAAATTTTATTCGGATTAAAATTTAATCTTAATTTTTCATTTGAGCTCAGATCAAATTTTTGAGTTGAGTCAAAAATTATCTCCCCTTATTGATACCAATTCTTGTTATTGATATTGACTTTTATTAGTTTATTATGGTGGAAGTACATATCAGCAAAATTAACATAATCCCAAATATATTATATAAATAATATTTCAAGCTCCACTATGTATCCATCAAGTTATTTTCAAGACAAAACTTATCAAATTTTTTTTAACATATTCTTAATTGTCAAGAAAACCATAATAAAAGATAAAAAAAAAAAAAAAAAAAAAATCATTTTTCTGACTTATTACAATGTATAATTTATTAATTGGATGAGACAAAGTGAATTTATGTCATCATATTTTTATTTTGCCTTTAATCTTTCATAGTACAAGAGTAACAAAAATATATATTTAATTAAATAAAGTATTATACTTCTAAATACTATAGATAATAATATCAATTTAAAATTATTTTCTAAAATTCTTATTTAATTTAATTATATTACTTTATTTTTCTTCATTTAGTTAAAATATAAGATTATTTAATTTTTAATATTATGAATATTAATTTTCAATTTATTTAGTTCACATACTAAATACAGTTCTAAAAATACGAAAATCACCTATTAATTTTTTTTTTATTTCATCTTATTCCATGTTAATTTTATAGTTAAATTATCAAATCCATCAATGCATATAAAAATAATATTACTATAATAAGTCTTCCAAATGAGTTTATTTTTTCATAAATTTCGATAATAATCACTTTTAACATAATATATATTATTTGTATAATTTATTTATTTATTTATTATGTTCCATCTATTGCTATATTCTTATTTATTCGTTATATTATTTATTTTTAAAATATTTTAATAATTAATATTTTTTTTATAAATAATATGATGTATAAATAAAAAATAAAATGAAAAATCAAGACAGAAGATCCAAACTTAGGGGCAATCAATAATTTTCCAATTTTATCCTCTTAACAAACTTTCAAACGGTTTATACTTTATATATCTACGGTGAATAAACGACATCGTTTTATATAAAGTCCCATCAAACATTTGCAACCTTTTGTTTCCCAAGGGAAAATCTTTTTCCCTTTGTTTAATGGAACAGATTTTTATGATTTGAATTTTCCCATTGAATTCCAAATTCTGTATGGCCATGCGTTTCTTAGAAGCTGTCTCTCATTTACCTTGAAATCTCTTCTCCCAAATTCTGTTCTGTTTCTTTTCAATTTCCTTTATTATATGTATAAACGAATTCTCAAATCTGTTTCTCAGTGTGCATTGTATTAGTGTATGACGAGCGCATCGGAGCTTTTTTATCAGAGGAGGTCGCGAGTGGGCCGAGCTACCACCGCTGATCTAGAAATCGACCCTTCTAGTTCTGACCGCAATTTTCACCCTAATTACATTCGCCGCCATCAGCATCATCATAGTCATAGTCATAGCCGGCATGATCGACTCTCTTCCCACACTGTAAGGACCTGTAATTTTTTTTTGGTTATGTTTGTTTATTGAGAAAAATGATATGATTAAGAGAAGGAAAATGGGGGATTTTCAGTATTTTGTTTATTTTAGTTTTCTATGATTTTGTGAAAATTAATTGAAAAATGCATAAATTTATTATTTTTATATTTTTTTTGTCAAGCAAAATTTACTTGGGCATTCTACGAATTGGGGATTTGAAATTTTGTTGTGGGTATCGAAGAAGATGGAATTCGAAAGTTTAAAATTTTGTTACATTCATGGTTTATTATTTGAACTCTTCAAGTTCATGTATTTGTGTCTATGGACATGTGGCTCTAAAACCATAAATCATTGCAGAGTTTTAAAGGGTTTGTGGGAGACTTCCCTCTAGTGGTGGGTATTTCACAGTATTGTGAAACTTTGGAAAATAAGATATGTATTGAATGGTATGTTCAAGTGCTGTGGGGATGTTGCACTTTGGTATGCCTTGGTTCATTTGGCTGATGTGCTCTGTGTTTTTGTCATACATTACATTCTAACTTCTTTATTCATGTTTACTATGCTTTTTTATCATGTCTTTTCCCTCTGAGTTCATTTATCATATATTTCATTTATGTTTTTTTATCAATTTCTCGATTTTGCAATGCTGGTGTATATTTTGCTTTGCTCATTCTTTTACTGCATTTGGCTTTCGCAGGATCGTGCCTTAGTTCGGCTTGATCAAGGTACTAGTCAGTTTGTACCAAGCAACAGTACCAGTACAGAAACTTTGAGCAGCACGAGTAGACCAAGATTGACTGGAAATGATAGGCTTCCCGGGACTGTGCTACTTGCGAGGGCAAGACTTCTTGAGAGATTGAGAGGGGTCTCACTCTCTGGAAACAGGTGATTTAACTACCTTGTTGCTTTCCTTGCATAATGTTGTTAAAATTTTTGTTGCGCATGGACTAGCATTTTTGGTAGCCATATGAAGTATGGTGCTAGCTTTAGTTTCCTACTGTGCTTCAAATGCCATAGTGTTGTAACTGCTGTTAAATCCATACGAAGCTTTTGTGCTATAGCCAGATACTGCTTTTGCCCATATCAGTTTCTCGTAACTAAATCTCTCTCTATTTAATTGGCAAAACAAAAGAGAGTTAAAAATAACAGGCCAAGCACTTCTTGGGATCCAGCGGCTAAATTTTATTTGTATGGGAGGGAAGGTTGTCTTGTATTTATTTATTTTTAAATAATTTAAACGAGTTTTTACAAAGTATTAATGACATGAGTTAAATTATCATGATTTAGTAGTATTTGCCTCAGAGTTTCCTTGAGAAAACATTGGTATGCATATGCTATAGGCTAATATTTAAAAATTAAAATCATGAATGTTATATATCATCTTGAATAATTTTGTGACTGGCTTCTTTTTCTTTTAAAATTATTTTCTATAGTGTGATGTTGATTATCACTATTGTCGCTGTCATTTTTGTTATTCTCACCACCTCAATTCCATAATCATTGTGCATGCTGCTGCTTCCTTTCTATCTCTACCTATTCTTACCATTAATATTTGTTTTATTGTTACTATGGCTGAATTATATTATATTCATTTCTGTTTGCTAATACACCACCAATTTTCATGCTTCTGAAGTCATTTCTGAACCCTTTATCCTAAGTTGTCTTATAGAGGGTGCTGACCTTTTCATTTTGCTTTGATTAGGCGAAGTGGCAGAGTATCATTTGGCATTTTCAACAGGGAGCATACATTTGGTGATGACTTAAGGGTCGTTGATGCTGGGGACTGGGGAACTGACATTGGTCCTGGGTGGTCTGCCAGAGGAACCCCTTTCACTCAATCAACTTATCAAACAGAGAGACTGCAATTTGTGCAAGAATCATGCAAGAAAAAACCACCTGGTCTAACTCCAGAGGATCTTGATTGTTTGCAAGTAGAGGTATTTAGCAGCTTGGAAAGGAGTGCTGAAGGGGAAATTTCTCGAGAGTTGTGGGATTGTAGTATATGTCTTGAAAGTTTCAAGGAAGGAGATAAGCTTATTTGCTTACCATGTGAGCATAGGTTCCACTCTGCCTGCTTGGATCCCTGGATTCGAACTTGTGGTGACTGTCCTTATTGCCGAAGAGATATAGTTGTAAGTAGTCATAAATCATAAAAGAATAATTAGATATCCTTTCTAAAGGACATTTCCTTCTCCTTCTACGTGGCTTGTGTTGTGTTGTAGTTAAAGTTGTTACATTTCCTACTGCATTTCATATTGAATTGGCCTGTGCACTTGGTCTTATTCCTGCCATTTGCTTGATATAATTAGTCGTGTTCTGCTTCATTGTTTGAAGTGATGAATCGCAGCTAAGACTCAGAATCTCTAGACTATTTTAAGTACGGAAGTTCCATTAAAATTTATCCAATGCCAAAATTAAGAACAGAGTAGGCTTGAGATGAGAATTAAAGCATCTATTCTACAGTTTTGACGATACCTAAATGCTAAATTGATATTTGATGCATTCATGTTCAATTCTGTTGTGACACTAATTTGATTATCTAGTCCTGCTAGAATTTAATGAAACCTTTAAACTTCTCTGGAACTATAGAAGAAAGAAATAATTAAAGCAAAAAAAATGTTACTGCAAGTAATGGAAGCAAAAGCCAAGAATCATAATATAATAAAAAAGATATTTAAATGCAACTGAAGGTAAATTTTTATTCAAATAGTACATCAATGGAATGCAAAAAAATTATCATACAATTCTCCAGAAATGGCTGATTTCTAACAGATTCAGGATTCGTAACTGACCATCCTCTAGCATAGGAACTGCAGCTTCCTCCGATAATGCCGCTACTGAGTAATTGGAACACCCACTAATTATGGAAACTCCAGTCTGACTTCTTGCCACTGCACTCCAACCACACTCACCTCTAACATTCCAAAGCATAATCTCAGGCAAGGTTAAATACCATCTTCTTCTGAAATCCCCCCATATGCCCCAGAACACAATGATGACTGCTTGAATCTCATGTCGCCAAGAATGGATATCTTTTCCACTATTGTTATGTTTTCTGCAACTGCAAATTCCAGTTTTTGATCAAATACCTACTGCACATTCAAACTTCCATTACAGTCCAATTGCCTCATGAATTCAATCTTAGCTTCAAGATCGCTTCCCTCAATTTCGCAAATCTTAGGATTATCACCACAAGTAACAATCTTTTCATTTCAAGAATCGTGGCTGAGGTGCGAAATCAGCAACCCCATTGATACACAGATGTTCTTCCGAGTATCAGTCATTCCCTTTGATATCCCACAGATTGCTAAACAATTTCTCAGTTTCCTCATCTTTCTCAAGTTTTCCATTGGTTTCTTTCATTGAAACTCGGCAACTTCCCTGCCTTTTTTTTATCATCCTTCAAACAAGCTGCTACAACCCAGTGAGGAAGCAGTTGCTTCCTTTCCCGGCATTTCTTGTTAGCAATCTCAAAATTGCTTAATATGATTAACTGCTGTTATTATTATTATTTTTGTTTTTTATTGTTGATCACGGTGAACCATTACAATAGGCCCTTTTAATTGATTCACATAGGAAAAGAAAGACACATCAGGCAGAGTGAAGGTACACTTGCGACAAAAATGTGTTGGAAAATTCAATATTTTCAAATCTCTCATCCCAAATGCAATATAATTTAGTGTATACAGAAGCTTCTTGAAATATTTATTTTTCTAGATGCTATCAACCCTTTCACAATTCCTTAAATTGTGTGCATGTGGCAGACATCTTTACGTGCATTACAAAATCTCAGAAATAGCATTAAGAATCACAATTATATATGCATATATAAAAATAGAAAATAAGCAGATTTTCCACTGTTTATGGTTCCATACATACAACTGTCATTGTTTCACTGAAAATTAAAGCTAATAAGTCATAATATAAGCTCTAATTAAACAGCACAAAATAAAAAGAAATGTTCATAACAGAATCTGTTCTTATCAGGAACTAAATATGAATTAGAGCAGAAAAACAGCTTAAAAACAAAACAGCGATTTGATAATTGCTCTTGTGAGAAATCTGACCAAGATAACTAAAAAAACATAAATCTCGCAACCAACGTAGGTAGGAAAGAAGTAAGTCCTAATTGTCAGTAAAACTACTTTAAGAATGAAGGAAACATCAAATCCAAGACAAACAACGAGATTGTTCATTAATGTTTCTCTAGCATAACAGAAATCATATTGATATTCATTCTATGCCAATTGCCAAGACCTTTACCATGACAGCAATGAAATTGAATCCATTTGCAATGAGTCCATCACAAATTTCTTAGTTGATAAAAGCATATACTCGATTTCGAGCTCTGCCTCAAGCTGATTCATTCCTTCTTCCATACACCCTTCTTTTTTAGGTTTTTCACACTTCAAAGACTGATCACAGATTGTAAATCTCATTGGGTTCAGACTGCTTACAGAGCTCACTTTTCTTAAACAATCCCTCTTTAGTATTTTGGAGAAAGGTCTCATTTGCATTCGCATCTCCATATGAAAAGAATTATTTGTCCTACCCAATCCTGCAAAAGAATTAACATAATAAAACCACACTAATTAATTTAATATATATTTTAAAATCAAACTTTATAAAAACAAAAAAAAAAAAAAAAAACCATATTGACCACTTTCAGAGGCCGAATATCTGCCATTGAGTCCATTCATCGAACATCTTGCTTGCACTAACACATCACCTAATCCTTTCACTTCTTCAGTCCCTTTCTCTCTCTTAACAATTCGCCCAGAGAATACCAAAACAGAAGAGCTAGCAAGCGAAGACCAAAATCTATAATCAAAACATAAGAAGAGATTCCTATGATGGAAGACCTGATGGTGAGCGGCAAAGACTACCTGTAGTCGTGAGTCGTGACAATGGGTGAAAATAAAAAAAATCTAAAACTAAGATTTACGCTTTGATGATCTTGCGGAGGAAATGAAGGAAAATTGGAAAAAAAAAAAATTAATTTCTCTGATGTTGTTTGGTTTATAACCGGTGTGAAAGAGAAATGAGGAGTTTGTAAATTGTGTTTCCCGCATCTTTTCAACCAATGTTTTCATATTCGACACAGTTTTGGATCCAATAAATGCAAAGGATCACGGATCAGAGTTTCGATCCCAAGCAAACTGAAATGGAATGGAGATTAATAAAAAATAATTAAATTAAATATTATATGATGTAAAAAAAATATTAATTTTATAATTAATTTAATAGAATAATATGTAATAAATTTGAATATAATAATTTTTTTTAACAAATAATCTAAAAATAATTTTAAAATTTAAAATAATAAATAAATAAATAAATAATAAAAATTTTAAAAATATAAATTTTATGTAAATAAAAGTTTTAATTATGATTTTTTTTTTTTTTTTTGGTAAAATGACTTAATACACTAAGTGTCCGTTTGGCATAGTTGATAGAAGAGAAAAAACAGTTTTTTTAGATGAAAAGCTGATTTTGGTTCAGTTTACAGTGTTTGGTAAATATCAAAATTAATAAAAACAATTATCTGGATAGTTAAAATTCAACTCTTTGGATAAGTTAGAAATTAAAACTTTTCAAGATAGCTGAATTTTAGATTAAACGCGTAGCTGATTTTAAAAAATTAATGGATAAAAATATCCTTCACTTTTGTTAACAATAACAAATCTACCTATTATTAGTTTATAAGCAGCTTTTATATTATATTTTACCAAATATAAATATACAGTTAATTGCTTTTGAAAGTATCACTTTTAGAAATAAAATTTTTCTCCATATGAAAAGTTATTTTCATAAGCTGCTCCAAACTAAGCCTAATTCTTCTTAACTTTTTAAAAATATATTAATTCTCTCCTTATGAGTGTCACAATATAATATTAGATCATTCCGTTCAATTTTACGACCCTAATATGTTAAAAAAAAAAAGTAAAAAGATAGAAATATCGTTACCTTTTATTTTTAATTAATTACATCATATTTTTGCTTTAAAAAATATTTTTTAGAGTTAAAAAATATATTTTCATATTTTTTGACAAATTTGAAAATAAAAATATTTTTTATAATTTTTTTAAAAAATTAAAAATTAAAAATATTTTTTTAAAAAAATATTTTTAATTTTTAATTTTCAAATTTGTCAAAAATATGAAAATGAATTTTTTATTTGCATTAAAAAATTTAAGAAGAAATAATTTAATTTCTTCTTAAATTATTTTTTTAAAATAAAAAATAAAAAATATTTTTATTTATTTTTTATTTTCAAATTTATCAAAAAATATGAAAATAAATTTTTTAACCCTAAAAAATATTTTTAAAATAAAAATAAAATATAATTAATTAAAAATAATGGACAAAAATATTTTTGTATTTTTAGTACTTTTATTGATAATTTTACGATTGATTAACATCAAAATTGGACGAAAGGGTATACTAGTATAATAGAATATTTATTAAGAGGAGTTAATATATTTTTAAAAAATTAGGAAAGAATTAATATATTAAGTCATTTTATAAAGAAAATCATAATTAACCCTATAAATAAGAAAGAATTAATTTTTAGTACTAAAATGTTTAAAATTTATTTTATAAAAATATTTAAATTTTATTTTTAATTTAAATTGGAATGTGGTTTTTAAAATTAGTTATACAATATAATTTTTTTTAACTGAAATAATATATCTTTTTTTAAATTAAAAGCTAACATCTGATTAAATTTATATCGTTCTAACCAGCGTGAGGTCAATTTATATGAAACCAAATAATTGAATTAGATCGGATAAAAAATATGACTAATTCTCAATAAAATTGATTCGACTGAAAAATTTTATCTGGTTTTTAAAATAATGTTTTTTATATATCATTTCTCTCCAAAACGAATATAATTTCTTTTTACTCTAAATTTAAATAAAAAAATTATATTTTCTTTTATTTATTTTCTTTTTCTTATCTTTTTAGCTAATCAAATGAAGATAATAATATCAATTAGCTCTTTTTCTTTTTTCTTTTTTCCACTTTCCTCCCACTAAATAAAGGGTTAAAATTACAAAGAAAAATCCAATAAAACTTTTAAATAAACATAAAATAAAAAATAATTTTTATTTAAAAATTATTAATCAAATAAAACTCTTAATAATAAAATAAAAATTATTATTGCTGATGTGTTTCACCACAGATAAATTTTTAACCTATTCTTAAAATACAATATGTTAATAATTAATTTAATTACCATAAAAAAAAACTAAGAGAAAAAGATTAATAAAATATGTTATCAAGAGAATATATTTTTTTTAATAAAATCATTTTTAAAATCAGTTTCTTAATATGAAATTGATAACATAAATTTTCAGAGATGAATCTATATGAAGGCAAGGACACATACTCCTTAATCTTTTAAATTTCTTAGGATAAATTATAGTTTGATTATTGATATGTGATAAAATTACTTAAATGATTTTTTAATTTTAAAAATTAACTCTTTAATTTCTAATAAAATATTATTTTATTTTATTTTCCTCCACTTTGTTCTTTTTAATTCCTTCATTTTCTTTCATTCTAATTTTACTTTATTACTTTTTATTTTTTTTTACAATTTCTTTTTTTTTTCTTTCCTAATAATATTGTAATGACTTATGATTATTTCTAATTAAAGTATGTAATGACTTATGATTATTTTTAATTAAAGTATATATAATATTTTTTATTATTTTTATATTTTTTAAATAAATTTATTTCATTATCTTAGAATTTATTTTTAAAATTTTTGCGTCCATTTCTCAAAGTGAGTGATGTATTTTTTTCTTAAAATTTCTACATCATTCTATGTAAATTCTAAACTAATGGCTCAAAATAATTTATTTATTTATTTTTATTTTATACATCAAAAAGGAGAGTTCAGTCTTTAACTTCTATGTATAGCACATGACAAGTCATTAGCGTTCACTGCGTGCTACAATGGCCTTTTCCTCATACAATCTATTTGGGTGCCAGAGCTCTATGAAAAAACCACTGCCGCTATCACCACCACCACCACAGCCACCAAAGCTGCCGCCACCACCAACCCTTTATCCTTAGCTTCCTTAAATCCATGTCTAACTTTCTTTGTCTTAGCTAAAAGTGATAATAATGTGGCGGATATAGACTCCAAGAATAGTTAGCAAAGGCTTGGAATCATGACCGATTCACCACATTCAAGCTCATATACTATTTGAGAAACTCTTGTAAGGTTGGTAAAGAAAGATTTCTTGTTTGTGCCTTATGGCTTCACAAACACTACCCATTAAACCTAGCTTAATTGTAATGTAGGGTTTTGGGTGGTGATTTTGGATCCTTAAAAGATTTATTAGTAATTCTATTTAGGGTTTTAGAAGGTTCTTCAAATGTTGAGAGAAAAAGAATTCGATATGTAATTAGGCAATTAGGTCAAAAAAATTATTACCATAATTAAAATTCGATAAGAGTCAGATGTATACAGTTTTTTCTTCTCAACAAACCATTTTAAGAAAAAAGTAAAAAATAAAGGAAAAATAAAAAGAAAATATTTTTAGGGTTAAACATGCTTTAGAAAGATACATATTATATCTACTTGCATGATAGGTATCTGATTTTTTTGCTGTGCTTTTGAGGGAAGATATTCAATTTTTGGATACAGATGAAACCAAGAAAATAAGTATGGCTGCTAAGTTTTGACCTTCAATTATGAAAAATCAACATTCATATGTGAAACAATTACAAAGAAGGTGTTATTCACTATGCATATATAGGTCGAAATCTCTTTCAAAATGCTAGTTCTTATTCTGCTTCGCAAAGCCCTAAAAGAGGAGGACCCAAGAATGAAAGAGGAAAAGATTTATCATATGCAGACAACGAGACTCTACTATGCGAACCAAAGAAGCTTATAGGAAGATCTACCTCGAAGACTCCATGGAAATAAAACAAAATTATTGCTTCAAGGTTGACACGATTGGGGAAAATACAAATTGGAAGTGAGTTGTTACTTCCTCAACAAGTTATTGCCTTATCAAACTAGGAACCAGTTGATGAAGAAGTTGCAAAACTAGGATGGCAAAAACTAATAGAGAAGTTTTCTAATTCCTTCTTTAATATTATTTTGGTTGTCTTTCCAATTTCTTGTATAATGGAAATTGACATTTTTTATTTCTTAGCTTTTTAATTTCTTGGGAATATTTTGTTAATTGTTGACAAAGAATCTATACTTTGAATAGCCAAATACATTGGCAGCTGGAGAACTTCTGTTTGAAAAATAAATATATAATAATGCAAAGAAGACAACAGTTATCAATATAGAAAGAAGGAAACTCTTTTTGTTCTTTCCCTTTATGTACTTCTTTATAAATGTTTTTTATTTATTTTATTGATTTCTTTTATTTTGGTTATTGAATTCAGGTTTTCTCTAACCACTTGATGAACCTAACTGTTCTTTCTTTTTTTTTTTTTTTTCCTTTTCACTTTTTAATTCTCTCCACTAGGAGGCCAATCAACATAATTTAAGGGGTGTTTAGATACCTAATTATATAACACAATTATCCGGACAATTATAAAATTATTGAGTGTTTGGATATTTTCAAAGCGATAAAATATAATACAGTTCTTTTTTTTCTTTTTTCTTTTTTCTTTTTTTTTTTTTCACTTTTTAATTCTCTTCAGTAGGAGGCCAATAAACATGATTTAAGGAGGTGTTTAAATACCTAATTATATAACTCAATTGCCCGGACAATTAGAAAATTATTGAGTATTTGGATGTTTTCAAATCAATAAAATATAATAATAGATAAAAATTGCGATTATCAATTAGAGTTTTTGTCAATTGAAAAAAAATATTTTATCTCAAATTATCAATTGTCAATTATCAATCATTCATTCAAACACTTCCTAAATGTAATTGGATAAGCTACAAATTAAATGTTAAATGAGAGGTTGGAATATAAAAATTCTCAACCCACTTAAAAACTCTCAACCCATTCTTACTATCCTTAAAAAAATATGATAAAGATCTACGCCGGATCACAAATATAATTATTTTCTATGTTTGATTTCCATCTTTTCTAAGCATATGTACTTATATAATTTCAATTACTTTTGCCATATTGTGTTCTTAATTGGGCAGTGACTATGCACCCACATTGTGTGATTCAAACAATCTTTTGCTTTATGATTTCATTTGAGTGGTGGGATCGATCTTATGTTTACTATAATAATATAATAGCCACGTGCAATTCATGTGTGATCTTGCTTAGATGAATTTGATTGTGGGTAGTTTGTCTTCGTCACTTGCTGCTATTTAAAAGTTTAGATTTGAGTATCCAACATCTTTGATGAAGACAAGAAAGTTGTAATTTTTAGTTAAGAAAAATGGAGTTATTGAATTAATAGTTAAGCCCTTGAACATTTATTTAGTAGAATAGATATTAGAAATTTAAATTCTAAATTAATCGAGTTATTGAATTAATCTGTTATATATATATATATATATTTTTAATACGGAAAGAGTAAATCGAATTTCATCACTCATATGCATTTTAAATGTACTTGAAATACATATATGAGAAAAATCTAGTTTTGTATATGAAAAAGGATCTTCACAAATTGACTTTAGCAGTGGATTAATTGATTTTTGCCTCCTTGCTGAGCCTTTTATTTCCTGTATCCACTATGTTTGAATCTAAACCCTCTATCAACTCGAAGACAACAATAAAATATGATTAAAGATGCAATTCAAAGCATGAAACTTTTGCTACAAATTCACATTTAAAAGGGTCTGTTTCATGTTATTATTTGTAAAATAATTAAGAGGAACTAAATGTTTACTGGTTGGGATTTACTAACTGGGGCCTAATATTCAAATGTTTTGTAAGAATCAAAGGATTCAAAGATTTCATATAGAGTATAAATTAGAAAAAAAAAAATTAAGAATAATGATTTATTAATTTGTTATGGTCAATGAAGTTAGGTTTTCTATAATGACTTGATGGACCTTATTTAATTATTCTTTTATGTTTTCTGTCTTTATTGAAAACAAATGCTTAAATACATTCCAAGGCACTTTTGAAAACAGTGTGCTAAGACAATGACTATATACCTCTACACAACACAATCCTGTTTTCAATGATTAAATTTTTGCAGTGATATCTATCTTATGATGTTTACTATGATTAACAATTCTATTATGTTATATATATAACTCTCCTTGTATTACAATTGAGAGGGAGTTTTGCTAGATTTTTCATAATTAGGTAATTTAAAGTACTACTAATATATTATTCCAAAATCTTCCTATATAATAATTGAAAGAGAATTTTGTTAATATATTCAAGTATATATTTTTTGCATTCCTCTTTCAATTAACACTTAATATTATTATACGGTAAAATATAATTTAGCGATAAATACATATAAAATTTAAGCAATATATTTAGGTTGATTGTCTTTTTCTTTATGTAAAAAAATAATTAGGTCACATTTGATTTAACTGTTTGTAGTTACTGATAACTAGTGACTAGTAGCTGATAGCTGGTGGTTGTTATTTAATAACTAATTGTTTCAAGTATTTGTTAAAATTATTATTAGATGTTAACTATTAATATATTTAATAATCATTAAAGATATATATTAATATTTATTTTTTATTTAAATATTATTTTTAAAGGATAATTTATTTTTTTTATTTTAAAAAGTATGTAGTTTAGTTTTTTTTTTTACTTAAAAAGTATGAGCTTTTTTGAAAAAATCCAAAATTGAGCTTTTATAAATAGCTATTATTTGACTACCTAATAGCTAATAATTGTCAATTGCTAAATGAGTATGATGTAGTTATTGGAACAAAAAAATTTAACAGCTACATTAAAAAAATTTTATCGTACACCCACTTAATATTATTTAGGCTTTATTTTATTTAACTGATCGTTACAGCTATTAACTGTTAATTATTAGCTTGTAATGATAGTCAGGAGTGGAATTAAAAAATTTTATTAAGAGGATCAAAATTAATATAATAATAAATTATTTCTTTACGGTATAAAATTGTAACATTGGGGCCAATTAAAAAATATATATAGAGCTCCCCTAGTCCTTTTTTGGTCACACATCTGTTGATAATTAATAATTGTTAACTAATTGTTACAATGTTTAATAAAATTATTATTAGTTGTTGTTAATATGTTTGCTAACCAATAAAGGTACATATTAATATTTATTTTTAATTAATATTATTTTTAGTAAAGTAATTTTATCTTTTTATTTAATTAACTATAAATTATTTAAAAAATTTTAAATTAAAATTTTTTATAAATAATAATTATTTTGATTATCTAACAGTTAACAATAATCACTATAAAAAAAAAAAATCATTAGGTATTTGCCAAGATAAAATATATTCACCCACTGCATTAAGAGGCTGACAGCTGCATTAAAACCAAACACCCACTTAATTTTTTTTATTTTTTCAAAATGAAACATTACTTAATTTTGATGTATTATTGAAAACAAAATCTTTGCTTAGACGACTTTCAAATAGGTATTTCATCTCCGTTACCTGCTGCCTATTTAAAAATTTAAATCTCAGTATCTAACATTAATGAAGATGATAAGAAATAATGTTCTTTTAATTGAGGAAAAAATAAAATAACTGAAAGGTTTCACTAGCAAATTGACAAATTATAGCATTGGACAAATTGACTTTGGACTGCCTTTCTAATTATTGCTAAGCCATCTTCATTAATTTGCTTCCTCAACTATCAACAATTGCATAGAATTTTTATTATGGTTGCTAGAAAATAATAGTCATTAATTTGCTTCATCAACTGTCTTGTTTGACTGTTATTTTTCTATCAACTATAATAACAACAATTGCATAGAAATTTCATTATAGTTGATATAGAAAATAACAATCAAACAAGACAGTTGATGAAGCAAATTAATGAAGAAGCTTAGAATCATTCCCTCACAAGTACATAGAAATTTCATATTTATGTAAGCGATGGTGTATTGAAATTAATTTATTATTATTGAATTTATGAACAAAAAATATGAAATTAATTAATATAATGTGAAAAAATACGATCTATAACATAATTTTATCACTAAATTGTAAAATATTATTTATGTTTAAATAAAATTATTTATAAAATAAATTATATTATTTAGATCCGTTTGATTTAACCATTCGTAAAAATTATTGTTGATAACTTTCGTAGGAGCTGTTGTGGATAATTGTTAGTTAGTGGCTGATAGCTAATAACTGGTGGTTGTTATATAATAATTGATTTTTACTAGTATTTGGTAAAATTATTATTAGTTGTTAACTGTTAATATGTCTAATGACTATTAATAATAAATATTAATATTTATTTTTTTTATTTAAATAGTATTTTTAAAAAATAATTTAGTCTTTTATTTAAATAAGCAAAAATTTAAAAAAAAAAAAACTTCAAACAACAACTATTTAACTACTTAACAGCTAATAATTATTAAAAAAAAAATCAAATAATTTAATACAAAAATTAGAAACAAAAAACTAAAAGTTATATAAGAAAATTTTATCAAATACTCATTTAATTATAAAACTCCAAAAACAATTTTAATAGGGATTTCATTCTATGTAGAATTTTAACTATTTTATATAAGCAATAGCAGTAATTAAATTTAAAGGTTCATTTACTGCTTACTGGTGGAATTTACTAGGGCCAATATATATATATATATATATATAGGAAAATTATTCTAACATTCCATAAGGATCAAAAGGATTCAATATTTGAATGGAGTATAGATTATAGACTTATATTTATTGCAGGTCAATTTTGGAAACAATAATAATTTAGGAAGAATTTGACATTATCAAGCTGCCATACAACACTTTGATTCAACAGCTAACCATATCAGAATATTATCATGAGAAAATCAATATTTTGCTCAGAATTTATATTGAAAAAATCAAACTTTTAGTTGGGAATTATTCTTTAATTATGTGAATTTAAAAGAATTAATTAATAAGGGGTCAAAAACTATAAAAATTTATGACTAAACATATATTTTATTAATTTGAAATGATATATGGTATATTTAAAATATTTTAATATAGGATAAAAAAATACAGGATGTTGAGTATTCAAAAAAGATAAATTCTGTTCATCCAAATGACTAAGAATTTAGTATTATTTAAGCAACGAAGGAAAAAAATAAACGCTGAAAAAATTTTATTTTTATTATATAAAGTACGAACTAATAAATTAGAATTTTTATTTTTAATTTATTTTTAAATAAATTTATTTAATATTATTAAATTTTAATTTTTTAATTAATGCTCTTATAACATTAGTTAAAAAAATATATAAATTAAATATTTTTCACTCATATTTCATGAAGTAATTAATCTCAATTCAAATTTGAGTCTAATTTAATATTATTATTTATTTAAATATGAAATAAATATTATATTCCATTGAGTACATAGTTGATACATAAGCTATAGTCCAATAATTAATCTTATCAAATTGAAAAAAATAAAAATAAAATCTTAATTGGCAAATGTCTAATGATGAAAAAGTGATTAATTAGAAGAAAAAAATATCTATAGAATTTTGAAAAATGGAAAAGAAAAATTTATAAAAAATAGGAGTGGGAATACAGCTTTTGGCCACCTTTTTATCACTTGGATTTATGACTTAATATCTAGAAGATAAAACCTACGCGTAATTATACAGTCATCAGTATTACCAAATCCGTTGGCTATCAATGATTCAATGCTTATGCCACCCTAATTTTCCTTATTATTCAATTTTCCTTTTTCCATTTTCCATTTTTTATTTTTTTTAAGTTAACAACAAATTTTTTTACTTTAATTTAACATCATTTCAGAATTAATTAATTCATTTCGAATAATTTAAAATTTATTTGAATTATTTACTTCATTATATATCTTATATTTTAATTTTTTTATCGTCATATTATTTATAAAAAATATTAATCATTCAAATATTTAAAAAAATAATATGACCTATGTGAAATAAAAAATAAAACACATAATAAAAAAATATATAATTATTTTAATTTCATAAAAATAAATTAACACCTTAATTTAATAATAAAATATATTATTTTAATAATAGAATATCTTCGAAAGTAAATTTTTCATCTCCAATAATTAATTTCATGCAAAATGAAAAATAATTATTTTTATAATATAACAATATAAATAAATAAGAAATATAATCACATAAATAATAATTCTTTTTGCATTAATAATTTACTTTTTTTTGAGATGGAATTAATAATTGATGTACTAATTAAAGTAATTTCTTTCATTTAAATTTTTTTTTTTGTTAATAAATATCATAGAATCAAATAATTAGCTGTAAACAAACAGGATTACAATAATATAGTAGAAAATTATAAATTATTTTTAATTAACTTTTAAAAAGTAGTAAAATAAAAATTAATTAATTAAAATTAATAAATAAATAAAAAATAAAGAAGGAAAAGTAACGGAACTCACTTTAAACGCGTAGAGTAGACAATAATAAAAGCAACGGAGAGAGAGAGAAGAGTAATCGTCTTCATCACGCGGCATCTCTCTTCTGTTTCTCTTTTCTTTTCCCAAGCACTTTCCTCTTTTTCTCTATACACTCTTCAATTACAATTCCCAAAGCCAAACAAACACACAATTAACCGAACAAGTCCGATTATGTTGCGTACTTGCTACCGCCCGCTAGAACGTTGCTTTGGGAGACGACCCGGTGGAGCTGCTGGTGGTAGTCCCCGCGGTGATGGACTTTTATGGCATACGGATTTGAAACCACATGCTTCTGGTGATTACTCGATTGCTGTGGTTCAAGCTAATTCTAATTTAGAGGATCAAAGCCAAGTTTATACTTCTCCATCTGCGACTTATATCGGGGTTTATGATGGTCATGGTGGACCTGAGGCTTCCAGATTTGTTAATAAGCATTTGTTTCCTTTCATGCATAGTAATTTCTCTTTCTCTCTCTTTTTGTGTGATCTATTTGTTTTTTTTTTTTTTTGTGTTAATATTGCTCTGTTTATTCAAATTTTGTGCTTAATATAATCTCTGAGACTGTAGTTCAGTTGAGTTTGGTGATGGAATTCATTCTCATGTAACTCTTTTTTCGTTCCGTTTGGAAAGACTCATTTCAAAGAATTCTATTCTATTAGAATTGAATTCTTGTGCAAGTATTGTTTCAAACACTGTGTACATAAATAAATGAATTTTTAGAATATATATATATATATATACACACACACATACATACATATATATTAGTAAATTGTCAATAAATCAAATTTTAATTAAATTAATTTTTTGCAAAATGACATGATTTCTATTTAGTTTGAAATCATTTTTTATGTATACTAAAAGAATTGAATTCTATAAACTACCTCCTTTCAAATATGAAAATTGGTAAAATAGAATTAATTTGAATTGAATTCTTGCAAATTTGAGTTTCCAATAGGGAGTTTATGATTGTGATCACTCTTTCTATAGGATCCATATCAATATATTTTGTTGTTTTCTCTTTTAACGTCGATAGTAATATTATATAAGCTTGAATTAAGTTCGGTTTTCTTTTGTTTTTATGGTTTTTGATTACCATGTTTCATAAATGGAAAAATACTGGATTTTTGAAATCCCCTAAATGTTAACATAAGAGTAAGAAGAGATTAAAAGTACACATAGAATATTTGGAGCTTCAATCTTTTGTTTTTTACCTCAAAATGAAATGAAAATTATGACTTGAACCTTGGACACGCGACCACAGCATCAGAATTGTCGTGTTGTATGTTTGTGTATTTATCTTTCTCTTGCTAAATTATACGTGTCAATAACAGAATTCGCTAAAGAACAAGGGGGATTATCTGTGGATGTGATAAAGAAGGCATTTAATGCAACTGAGGAGGAATTTTGTCATTTAGTGAAGCGGTCATTGCCAATGAAGCCACAAATCGCTTCTGTTGGATCTTGCTGTTTAGTTGGCGCGATCACAAATGATGTATTATATGTTGCTAATCTAGGAGATTCAAGAGCAGTTCTTGGACGGAGAATTCATGAGGATAAGGAAAAACCAATAGTAGCAGAGAGGTTATCAACAGATCACAATGTTGCTGTTGAGGAGGTTAGGAAGGAAGTCGAGGCACTTCATCCTGATGACTCACATATTGTGGTGTATACTCGTGGAGTTTGGAGGATTAAGGGCATAATTCAGGTACCCTTGAGTTGATTCATTTTTCTTTTCTTTTTCTTTTTTTTTTTTTAATTTATTTAATGCTACATTATTATTAGAATTTGGCTTATTTGGAAGTTTTTAAGCTTAGGGAATGATAAGCATATGATTTAAGTGGTTTAGGAGTCAATCTCCTTGTCTTGATTGCCACTAAAGCCTTGCAAGATTCATTTTTAATTACGTGTATAAACTACTGTCTTCCAATGGTAATATGTTTGGTTATCTGACTAGCGTGACTATATTTTGAGTATGAATAACTTGTAGTTCCTTTTCTCATTATTCTCAATTTTATCTGTCCTTGTGCTTTATTGATGGACGTCTGTATATGGTGGAAAACACTACTGTTAAAATTATTCAGAGTTAAACTTATGCTCTGCCTCCTAGTTTACATTTAACTTAATTGGGCTCTTGGAATTTTATATTTTGATCTTTATACGAGTTAAAAGATGTATTCCTTCTGCTGCAGCAGGCCATTTCCTTTTTTTTCGGATGTCTTTTGGCCAATAATGTTAAGGAATGTAATGGAACTATCATTCTAAACCTTTTCTTTTTTTCTATTTCAGGTATCAAGATCTATTGGTGATGTTTATCTGAAGAAACCCGAATTTAACAGAGATCCAGTGTTTCAGCAATTTGGAAATCCTGTTCCTTTGAAACGGCCTGTAATGACAGCAGAACCTTCAATAATGATCAGAAAACTCAGATCACAGGACATGTTTCTGATCTTTGCTTCAGACGGTCTATGGGAACAGTTGAGTGATGAAGCAGCCGTAGATATTGTTTTCAAAAACCCAAGAGCTGTGAGTGATTCTAGACTTTCATCTCTCTTTTACTTGCTGTGATCTTGGACTTTTTCAATTTTTAAGTTAGACAATTTTAACTTTGTTTAGACCTTGGAATAAAATAATTGAATTTCATTTTTATAATACAAGCTTTATTTTTTTCTTTTTTTGGGTATGAGCTTGATTGAATCCATGGAAATGCAATATTTTGTTCATTTTCCCTCTTATCTAAGTCTTATTTCTTGGAGTATTATTATTCCTTGAGAAATAATAGAAGTTTGCTTCCATTTTTCTTTTTGTTGGTTCAAGGGTTGCTTCAAATTTTTTACAGTATGGTATTTTGAAATTCTTTTGCAGGTTTAAGTAGTTTGCCTAACTATGCTATTGGCTGCTTTGTAATTGCAGGGGATCGCAAAGAGATTGGTGAGAGCTGCTCTCCAGGAGGCCGCAAAAAAAAGAGAGATGAGATACGATGATATAAAGAAACTTGATAAAGGTATAAGGCGGCACTTTCATGATGATATCACCGTGATTGTAATTTTTCTTGATCACCAAAAAGGCTCTTCAAATGGTAAATTGAAGCACAATGCCCTTGGCTACACCAGTGCTCCTGTCGATATTTTCTCCCGAACTGCAGACCAAGTAGAGAAGGATCTCCTCCATACAATTTCTTGAAAAAAGAAAAACCCTTCTAAAGGGTCATACTGACTTCATATTGATTTACAAATATGGGTTGCAAAGTGATTCTGGACATAAGGGATTGGAGCCGGAGAAGAATACCGTCATGTAAATAGAGTGCCTCTTTTTTTTTTTGTTTTTTTGGTATAGGTGAATGCGGATGGTAATTGGGAAAGAAAAGAAAAACAAAAAAGAAAAAAAAAAAAAAAAAAAAAAAAAATAAAAGATAAAAATAAAAAAAACTACCGTAGACTTTTCCATGTTAAGTTCAAACCATATTTTATTTAATTCGGCTGTTGTTTTTTTGATTAGGGTGTTTTTAGCACCAATTTTGCACTGTTATTTTTGT
>CANXYC010175284.1:0-33185 GCA_948193065.1 Aleurites moluccanus
TGTTAATTTCTTAAGATCACGAGAGTAGACTTAAGTTTAGCATAAATATTTGTCATTCGCCTTGAGAGAGGGTTTAACATAATTTCGGGAAACCTGGTCATTAATCCTAGATAATCGAATCTAATTAAGGAGAACGTCAAGATTGGATGATTGCCAATTGATGAAATCTTAACCCTGATTTTTACAAATCATATTTTCTCTTTCAAGTTCATTATCTTACTTTTATTTTTTACTTGTTTACTAAAAATTCACCCAACCTTATTACTTTCCAAATAATAGCAATAATTAGGAGTGATTCGTTGATATCCCCTTCCTCGTGGGAACGATACTTTCTCATCACTATTACTTGCCACGCGACCTGTATACTTGCAGTACCGCAAAGTCGCAACAATTAGTTAACTTGACGGCTATTACTCAGGAAATCTATCAAGTAAAAGAAGAAAGCATCAATCTGTATTACTAACTTTGTTTCTCTCAGTAAATGAATAATAATATGTCTCTCTCTTCCTGTATTACTAACTTTGTTTCTCTCGATAAATGAATAATAATATGTTTCTCTCTCTCTTTCTGTATAATTTTCTCTCTCTAATCTCTCTCTTCTCCACTCTCTCTAATCCTTTCCTAGAAGTTCTAGTTAGGTACTGCATACCTAACACCTTGTTTTGGGATACGAATCAATATGTATAGTGCATGTTTTCCATATTTTTTTTTCTTAATTAAGGTTTTAAATCCTTACTGGTTCAATAAAATTGTATTTTATTTTCCAGCAATTGTAGCTGGCGTTGTTGAATTGCAGAAATTAAGTTGAACAATATTTCAGTAATTCAGTCGACCCAAAGTTTTTTACTAATAATGAAACTATGATTAATTATCAAAACTCCCATTTCTATTCCCCTTAAAATGTCAAATGAGCTTATGAAGGCATCCACACTTTTGCTCATAGCATGAACACACAAATTTTTAACCACTAATAACAAATAATAACAGAAACTAGCTGGAATTATGCTCAGAAGTTTACAAAAATGATATGCAAAAAACTAGATGTTCTGTTTATTATTAAATCCAAGTACATTGTCATCCCCAAATGGTGCCAGCATTAACAGAGTACCAGCTTCCCTAATTGCAAAAATAAAGGTATTCCACAAAAATATGAAAGGAAAAAAAAAAAAAAAAAACAATACACGACCAAACAGATTCTAATCTCCAAATATTGGTCATAAATAATCCGGGCTGAAGCCAATTCATCATGCACCAACCTGACCAAAGAGCCTCTTGCGGATCTACAATGAGAAGCAAACATGGTTTCAGTAATTGCCATGCTAAAATTAATCAAATCGAGGATTTCATGTGTGCTAGATGAAATGTACGAGTTTAGGCTTATGCAAGTCACACTGTACATTAAATTGTCACTAGTATTAGAGATGTAAATTACAGGCTTTATGCCATTCGATTGGCCATTCATCAAATAACTAAATTTCCGCAATTTGTAGTCAAATATTAGTAGAAGTTCTCACAGAATCTCACATGTTATGCAACTGTTATGTGCCCAAAAAAGTTTTAGTGAAATAGCACCTGGAAAAGGGCAACTAACTGGACATTTAAAACCAACAAGACAAAACACTAACCACACAACCAAATCCTAAAACCAGAATCAGCCCTGGAAATGTGTAGATGGGGAAAAAGAAAGCAAAAGGAAGAGAGCATTTCTGCTCAGGTTCATGAACACATGGATAAAAGGGGTCTTATTGTTGAAGAAGTTTCATATCTTCCGAAAGTAACAAATTTAAAAGATGACTGCCGCATTAGCCCTCTCCTTCACAGGATTATCAGGTGATGGAAAAGAAAACTCATTTATACCACTTACTCTTGGATCTAGCATGATAAGAAAAGCCAAACAAAATGGTATTTCATAAGTGTGAACAAAAAATAGTGCCAATTTTTAAAAGATATTGAGAAGGTCCTAATAATAAAAGGCACATTTTGCTAACTTCAAGTAGTATCAAAATCATGAAATGCGCAAGAAGAAAGACAACAGGGGAACCTCACAAGCATGATTGTTCTATTTCAAATAAAGACCATTTTCTTCTCTTTTTTGGTCCTTTTCTCAATATGAATTTAATTTTCTATTTTTTTTTTCCAGAGTATTAAGAGTTATTGTTATTCTGCTAAGAAAAACAATAGAAACAAATTTTCTTTCAAGAATCAAGAGCTAGTGCTTATTATAAACAACTGTGCTAAGAACAACAATAGAAACAAGAAATATCAATATTAACAACTGTAGCGTACCTCTGGAAGCTTTTTACGGAACACAACATCCAAGCGTGCATCAAGGGTATTCTCAAACACAATTTTCCCATCTCGAGAAGCCAGCACCACACCTCCAGAGCTGAGAGATAAAAGAAGTTAAGCTCAAAATGCTTTTTCCATAAACCGAATTTCACATGAAAGGGGGGATTGTTTAAGAAAAATGATCAATTCTGAACCTTAACCACATCCATATCAATTATGATATTAGAAAACTTTGGAAAATCCTAAAAGCATAGTTTTACCATGTTGACAACCAAAATTAGAATTTACCCAGCCAAAACAATAGCTAATTTCCTTCAAATCCCACACAAACAGCAATTGATATATGAATAAGCAAGCTGCAGTCCCTAGGGCTTTAGGATGAAATAGTGAAAATACCAGTAAAGACCATGGGCATTGTGATGGCTAGGAGCAGGTGGAAGATAGACAAGATTGTCAACTATGATTTCTGGTGCATGAACATTTACTTTCTCTGCATATTCCTGCCTTGCTGAATCCAGGACAGACTCCACCAAATGCAGGTCATCTTTCCGGCACCGCAGCAAGACAGAAGGTTCTTTCAGTCTAAGCAAGCTCTGCCACAAAAACAAAAAAAGTCCAGATTATTGCTAAAATACATCACTCATAAAATACAAAAGCATTCTAAATAAGCATATCCTGATAATAACAATAACATTTGTTTCATCAACTTAAAAGCAACAGTCCATCTTCAAGAATAAGATTGTCCACAAAACTAAACTGTTCACTTAATGACTTCAAGATCAGGTTATAATGATGGTGCTATATTGGTACTGATATATGAGAACTTAATTCAGTTTCTATTCAAAGAACAATTTTCTTAGTTAGAAGTAGTCTATTAATCTATCTAATCCATTGAGATGAAGTAGGCAATCAGCTCTGTTATTCACCAACCTGAACTATCAGATCTTTCAGAAGCTTTTTGTACACATGATGATCCCGACTCACATTCAGAAGATCCTTTGCCGCCGCCTCTTTCATGCCATTAACAACATCATCTTGGGCTTGAAGAACTTTAATCCGAGAAGCATTAAGCTGCATGGAGTACTCACTGCCAACAATAGACACCACCGATTTTTCATCTATAACATTTTCGATGACAAATAAGCAGCCTTATACTATTTGCCAAACAAAATTGACAGTGAGAAGCAACATACATTATTGAAAGTAAACTCTACAATTTCAAACTCATCATTGATCGAACTCAACTAATTGGTTTATAGTTATTTGACAATACAAACGGAATCATTTTTTCACAAAATTCCTAGATATGTATAACAATCATTATAACAAGCATAATGTACAATTTTACAATAGAATGATTCCCTGATTGAAATTGGCTTCTGCTATATAGACCTTGATTCGACAGGCAATTGGCTGATCTAAAAAGGTTAGAAGATAAAAAAAAAAAAGGCATTCGAAATTGGATTAATAAAAATGGAAAACAAACATGAATTTCGAGAGAAAAAGAAACTCCCTAATCAGCTTCAACTAAAAAGACAACAAAAAGTAGAGAGAAAATTACATCTTCTTTCGAACTTCAACTTGCTTCTCTTTACGCTCATACTCTTGCCTGATCTTCTTCTTCTCTGCCTCTACCAGCTGCAACTTCTCAATATTGAATTCCTACAAATCAAATCAAATCACAATAATGAATAAACACAGATCAATTCGATGATCAAATACAAAACGCAAAATTAAAAATCGTAGAAAATTTAGGTTACTTCTTCAGCAGAAACGGAGATCTCATTGGCTTTCTCTTCGGCTTCCTGGCGGATAAATCTGACCATCTGCTCGATCTGCTTGGAGACATCTGCATCGTTCATTTTCGCTGATTGATTGATCAGATAAGAGAAGGAGTTTTAAATATCAGAAAGAGAGCGGATGATGGTGCGAGGAGAGTCGAAGAAGAAGATGACGAAACAGGGAAGTTTCAATATAGTGCCAATGGAATACCAAATTACCGATACTCCCTGCTCCCTTTTCAAGGTAAAATGCTGCCACGTTACTGAACTCGGTGCCCTCTCACGAGGGATGTAAGGAATTGGAATTGAGGCGAATTTCATGACATTTGATTTCCACCGGTTAATAATAAAAATAATAAAAATTATATAAATATACGATTTTTTTATTTTTATAATTCCGTTTATTTCTTTTATTTTTGTCGCATATTTAATATATTTTTATATATATTTGATATTTGTAATATTTTTTAAAAGATATTTTTAAATATATAATATTTTTTAAAAAATATTTTTACAATTATAAAAATAATTTTTTTTTTGATATTTTTATAAAAATTCATAAAAATATCAATAATATCAAGCAGGGTGGATAACATGGTGAGTAAGATCTAGTCGGATATATCTATTTATATATTTTTTTTATATTTTTTTTTAAATATTCATATAATATAATTTATATTTTACATAAAAAATAATTATAAATTAAAAAAATATATAAATTATATATAAATAAAATATTAAAAAATAAAAATATATATAATAAATATAATTGGGTCGGATTCGTGGCAGGTATTACTATTATCCGAACCCATCACGGGTATAAAATAAAAAATTTATCTCGTCCCATTTATTAAATGAGTCGGATATTATTCGTTCTATTTGAATCGGATCGAATCGAATATCTGTGAATCAGACCAAAATTATCATCCTAGTCCTCACCTTTATTAGCCTATTAACCACCGCATATTTTATTTTATATATGTAAAAAAAAAAAAAAATATTAAGTGTATATATAATAAAACTATTTTAATCTACTTGTTAGTTATTAAATAACTGTTAAATAATTAAACAACTGCTATTTATAAAATTTCAATTCATAATTTTTTTTAAATAGATTCTATTTATTTAAATAAAAAGATTAAATTAGCGATTAATAATTTTAATAAATATTTACAATAATTAACTATTTGCTCTATCTAAAAAAAAATAGATTTATTTTCATTTTTATAAATATTAAAAAAATATTAATTTATTTAAAATAATAATTTTTATTTTATATTTTTTATAAATACCATTCACTTATATTAATAATCTTGAAAATAATTATTGATTATTTTTAATGTTAATTTTACAAATTAATAAAATTTCATTACCAATAAAATTCTATTTAATTATCTCACCACTTATATCACATCTCGAACACAAGGGCATGTAACCAAAACTAGAGAATATAAAACATAAAGTTTTCATAACCTGTAGTTAGTCTGACGACTTACAAAATAACAAAAATATCATATGACAATTATATTTATCATAAAATCAAAATTATGATTCACCTGTTAAGTAGAATTTAAATACAAATTCAATTACTATCTATCAGGATTACCTTAACCATCATATCATTATCATTATCATAAAATTAGTTATACTCAACAGAAAATCTCTCAAGCGATGAAGATCAGCTATCTTCTAATTAAAACAACTCAAATTTTCAAGAAATTAAAATAAGAACAACAAAATCAATATAAAAATAACAATGCAAAGCTCTAAATTTACGATACAAAATAAATATTAAAATAAATAAATAAATAACCTTCATTGCAGGAGGAAAAATAGCAGAATCGATTCGATAATAATTCAGTTTTTGATACTTACCTGCAACTGAGAAAAATAAATTGAATAGGAGTGAGCGTTTGACTTAATGAATAATACTATCTAATATATTTACCTAATGCAACCTAATTATACATTTAAGGAAATATATATATATATAGTGTGCCAAACAGACAAATAATTAAATAATCAAATAATAATAGAAATTAGTTAACAGGAACCATCCTAAAATTCATATAAGGAGCCGATCCCCTATATCTAGCTCTCTTAGTCTAATATTGTCTTTTAGATCCAATATATTATGTTCTAACCGTCACTGAATTTAACTAGACAGCGTCAACTTGATTGACAGCAACACCGGATGATAAGCAAACCTCCAACTATCATACACCAGTCATAACTTATCAAATCATAATTATATCGATAACCATATTCATATTCAGAATTCTATGTGGTCCTAAGTCATCCTAATCACATTCAGCAACCACAAATAATATGCAATACAAATTATAATAAATCATATACATACACATATTTTCATTCAATTAATAATATTAATGCATATATATATATATATATATATATATATATATATATACAATTAAATTCACATGCATGAAAAACAAAAAATATATATTAGAAAATATGACTCTTGATGAATATCCAATCGATTAGCTATCTTTGGAGCACCCATTGACTGATTGCAAGGAAAACACTTAGAACCCTTAAATCAAGTATGAGAATTATTAGAATAAAATTTTGTAACACAAAATATGAAGTTAAAAGAAAAGACTTTTCATAATTTATCAAAATTTCGATAAAATCTTTCCTAAAATAGAATATTGTCCCCTGAAGTAAAAATAATAATACTTTTAATAATTAGTCCATAGGCCCATATCTAATACCATTAGTTCAATTGATCTTTTCTGAGTCTCCATCTCAATAATAAATATTTGTAATAATTTTTATACATCTCAATTATTTGATTTCAATAAATAATTAATTATTAATAATACTTCAATAATTATTTCAAACCAATTCTAATAATTATTCATTTAATCAATGAGACTCCAAAATAATAAGTTTTGAAATAATCTAAATAATAATTATTCTACAATTAAATTCTCAATATCAATTTCCAATAAATTAAATAAATTCTCAATAAACAATAAATCAAAATTAATATTTTACTAATTAATTATCTTAAAATATTTTTAAAATATCACTTTCATTAATCTATTATTCCGATAATTTATTCATTAAACTCCAACAATTTAATTTAATTTAAATTAATTAATTCACCTACTTTCATCTACTATCTCAATTAATTTACTCCATAATAAATTAACTTTTGGTACTTAAATTTTATAAATTTTCTCAAAAAATACTCAAAATAATATAAAATAAATTTTAAAATAATTTTAAATCCATTTACTCGTATTTGTCGAAAAAAATACATGCTATTCCGTTTTTTTTATCCCGACTTCGGTCACCAATTGAGGCACACTGTGTACCATTGAAAGCCAATGAAGAGATGAGTCCAAAAAAATCAGAATCGCCAGAAAACTCCATCAAAATCGACCATATCGACCGAAAAAGTATTTCAGCATATCATAGCAAAAAGTGGTGCGTGCGGCCACATGCGACTGTGATCAAAAGCGAGCTTCCAACCAGGAGATTGTTGATCTCCAGGGAGCTCGACAATGGGGCACGTGTCACCAGACGAATTTCGGATATCGGCGAACGGCGATGACAACCGTTCACTCTTTCTCTCTTACCTCATCTAATTCACTGAGCTGTCTCCCTTTAGCCTTTCTCTCTCGTTTTCCTTCTTCCCTTCTTTTCATATATATACAATAATAATACTAATAATAATAGTTTAATAAAATATAATATTTTTTTTTTTTTAAATCTAGAAGAATATTTTTTATCAATAATAAATAAATAAACAATATTTAAGAATATTCTAAAATATTTCAATTAAATATTTAATTTAACTAATTAATTATCTAACTAATAATTAAAATAATTAAGTATACTAAATAAATAAACACAAAATTAAACAATACATAATACTTTATTACAATAATTTTCAATATAAAAATAAAATCAATTTTGAAAAATACATTTTTCTTTAGTTTTAACTAATTGTTTATTTAAAATATAATAAATTCAAAAATTATTTTTATATTCATAATTTTAATTAAATATTCATAAAATAATTATTATTTATCAATAAAATATGATTTTAAAAGTATTTAAAAAATACAAATATTACAACTTATAAAATTTTATTGTATCCTAGTTAAATATTTATATTCCTATTATGCATATGTATGTATTGTTTAATCTAATAAAATTAAATAATTATTTATTAATAAAAATATAGTGTGATAAAATATTAAATCAAAATATATTAATAAATTAGTAAATTAATTATTTTATTTTTAAAAAAGTGATATATAATTTATGACAGTAAAAGAAAAAAGCAAATTCATTTTTTTTAAACGAAAAAAATATTAACTAACAGCTATTAATAATATATAATAAGGGTTACAATCGACTAAAATAAATGGGCCTAAATTAACACTAATTCTACTAACAAGATTGAATTAATGTCGGAAAATAATTCTCTCAAATTTGGACGAATAAAATTCAACTTAAACTTAAACTGTAGGAGACTTGTTTATAAATCAAATATTATATTTTTTTTAATATTTAATTCATTTCGTGGGAATTTGAAATTAATTATATCAAAATTCATTATTTTTCAATATCACTTTTTGTCAAAATTTATTTTTTATAACCCTTAAAAAAACATAATTACTATAATATTTTTATTTAAAAATTATATTTACAAATAAATGTCATTTAAAATTTATTTCAATTCAAAACTTGACAGAGAAACAAGTTTAGACTCTAACTTAGAATTTACCTATAGAGTTAACATATAAGAATCTAGTTAGTCGTATGGGACCCAAACTAACACAGTGGAAGCACTACACCTAGAACTCAATTAGTTATTGTTTGATGTATATTTATATATTTTTTTATTATTTTTGTTGTATATATTGAAACAAGGTTGATGAATTATAGAAAATATATAAATTTAGACACCACATAGATAAAATTAAATATATTTCAATAACAACTCTCTCCCTTTTTTTTTTTTTGAATTTTTTTTTGATTTCAAGGAATAAGAAATAAAATAAAAAAACAACAATTATACCAAATGGACATGTAATTATTCCATCATTTTATATCTAACCTAAAATTTATTCATATATATTCACTATTTAAATGTTTATATTAAATTTATAGTGATTAAAAAAAATACCAAATTGGTCGCGTTTTATTAATAATCTAATCACTAATTTTATCAAAATGCAAATTAAAGGTTAAAATTAATATAATCTCAAGTCTAAAATAAAGAGTGGGATAGAATTGAAAAAAAAAAATAAAAAAATGAAGTTCAGATTTCTTATGGTGTAACTAAGCCTAATTATTTATATTTTCACTCCCATCTTGCCTGCAATCCAAGTTAACCTGAGTAGGCTTCATCACACTTGAATGAGAGAGCAGAACCCCAGAATGAGAGCTTGTGGCTATTTTCTAACCATAACAGCATAATGTTAATATCCCAATGGGTTCATACCAATTTCCCAAACCAAATGATTCGCGACAGAGTTTTGACAGAAAATGAATATCTTCCCAGAGGATGAACTGATCAAGAATTCTGCACTAAGCAACAATTTCAGTTTACCTTCTAATGCCTTGATAATTAGCAGCAAAAACGAATGTCAGATTTATTGTCCAAAGAACAACTAACCTCAATTAAATGGCCAACTTTTTGAACTTTGCAACAAAGAGTCCACTAGTTTGCGAAGTCACAGGATCAAAGCGTAAGGTCTTGGGTATCCACCCACTTTTACATGGCCAATCTCTGTCACCATCTATCTCCTGCAACTCTGTAAGATCAATGATAGTATCAATATATGCAATACCATGACAGTTCATAGCTATGGCCTTTTGCAATAAAAAACCCTTAATGCAGGCAATGTCGTTAGACATAAATAATTACAAATGTAAATTCCTTGGTTATACTAAGCTTTCGTTTGGTTCAGCTTTTCATTTATTTATTTATTTATTTTATTTTTAATGCCTAAAATGTGATTCTATAAATTCTGATTTTGCTAAAAAGCAAATGCAATAACAAGAAAATTTGCTTGGCAAATATATAAATTTTGCTTTACGCGAGACAAGGAAAGGCAATCATAATAATAAATCAATTCCTGTATTTAAAAAATAGTAGCATTCTTACCTTTATTCTTTAATCAAATATTGCCTTTTCAATTTTTTCTTCCAAAATAGCAAAAAAAGCAAGCTAACTAAATGAAGCCTAAGAGAGAGAAAAAAAAAAAAAACTTCCAATCAACATTTTAACTAACTACACCTCATTATGAATAGTTAAACAATTAGAAGACATTGATGGGAAATCTTTGGATTTTATGCAGTTACCAACAGCACATCCTTGAGGACATGTATGGAAGCAGAAGTGACCCATCAAGCATGACTAGTAATGAAATTGCAAAATCAAAGTATGTTGGAGCACCCTGTCCATATATATCTATTGTATTTGCCTGAACCTGCTTCTCCGATAAAGCATTTAGGTCATTCTGATACTTCTCTCAGAATCAGAGATTTGAAACGTAGACCCAAACAAAATACACACACCTACACACTCAAGGCTCGGGACGAATCCAACTTCCTTTCAAGGATCGTTAGAATGACATTCAGTAGGATGGAAAGTGCTTGTAAATTTGCTCATGGAACATTATAGAATTACAAGAAAAATAAATTAAAATTGAGACCATGACTTCAGAGATCAGAGAACCCTACCAGCAGAAGGATTTTCCTCAAGGAAATGCTTCACTACATCTTAATTCTGAGAAACTGTCAAACTGACAATGAAAAAGGTAGAAGTTGAGATAAAATGGATATCTTGTGTATCCTTGCAAGACACGGGATTTGCCTATTGTACGCACCTGCAAGTGCTGTAGACTAGAAAACCACCAATTCTTAATAGCTTAAAACAATTTGTTAGAACTTTTAACTGCAACAGAAGAGGAATGTAATTAACAATGAAAAGAATACCAGTAGAGTTAATTAAACTAAACAAAAATCATTTCACAATGGATGAATCTCCATTAAACTAAGTAGAGTTCTACATTATTTTCTGCAGTGGCGAAGTCATAATTAGAAATCGAGAGGGGCCTAAAAAGAAACTAAACATGTAGAAGTAACAATATTTCAAAAAGTTATAATATTATGTATCTAATACACTCTAATTTTTTCTTTTATTTTTATTAGAAAAAAAATCAATTATTTTTAAAAAGAGGAAGTATATATAAAAATATTAAAACTGGTAATAAAAATATATATTATATTTAAATACTTATTTTGATAAGTTTACAACTATGAATTATCATTTCACTAACGATTAGCCGGCCTAATTTAACAGACTCATTGATTTAATAAAAAAAAAATATATATTTTCAGTTTTGTGTTTTTTTAAAAAGAAAAAGTAATAAATAGCTACGTGTTGGGCACCATATTTTTCAAGCAGTTGGGTGCATTGATAATTTTTTTAATCGATAACTTATCTTTGAAATTCCCATAAAAATGATAATATCTTATTAAAAAAAGTATTTTTGAAAGAATTTTATTCCTACCATAAAAATATTATTTCTTAGTTTTTTCATTAATAAAGTACATTGATAACACATTTTACCATCACAATGCAATGGGTTAACAACACCAAAAATTTTGAAGCAGTAAGAAACTCAAATAGAGAAGCCCAAACAAGTATTTTTTTTTTTTAAATTACCAAGTATATATATATATATTAAAAAAAATCGGGGAGGGGGCATGGCCCCTTGTCTCCATATAGCTTCGCCATAGATTTTCTGTCTTTAATCCAAGGTGTCACAGCTCATCAAATAGTTATTTGTTTCCTATTGTTCCCTTAATTTTCATTTCGAGGAATGAAAGGGAAGTCTCCACTTCAACTAGCCTTTCTTCATCGTCACTGTACATGATTTATTTTGTATTCATGTGAGATCCTTAGCAAGTTGATAGCCAAAATTAAAAACTCCACAATTCTGTCATTAGCATTTTGAAAAAATTTAAACAGCCCAATTGTGTGCAAGTGCATACATGTATGTGCATGTATATATGTAATCTACTCAAGCACAAGTGTTAGAGGAGAGCACTCCTATAAACTCCTATCTCCCATACTTAAGCTAGACATTACGTGAATAGAAGTTAAATTTACTCCCCAGTATTATGAGGAGTTGCTAATCCACAAACCATAATGACCTGTTTCCGTCATTAGAAGACTTAGTAGTGAATGAAGATTCATTAGTACATTTAGAGCTATGTTAAGATGTCAACCTATTGTTGTGCAAGAACATAACTTTAAGTTGTAAGGGGGGCAAGGAGAGCATAAATTGATGCTCCTGTAGTATAAAGAAGTTTCAAAAGAAAATTGAAGATGCAATTCTCTCACAAATATGGATGCGAATCTAAATTAGCTTGCTCTGAGACCCAACACTTTTATGTTTGGTAAGCGAATTCTTGGAAAATCAAATAAGATTTGAAACAAAAAAAACTTTAACCCAATAACAACCTGTGCTAGATAACCTTGGTATAATTGATGAACGCCACAAAAGGATTAGTTAAGATAAGTTGCAATGATTATAGCAAGAACCAAAATTGAGAAAATTTATCACAAAATTTATATGAATTAAAATATGAAGTTAAGAATACATGAGTTTAGATAAATATTTATAGTAATTTAGTTATATGAAAACCCTAATTTAAATTTTCTAATTAAGAATAAACTTCTTAAATAAGGATAAGCTTCTAAATAAGGATAAGCTTCTAAATAAGATAAAAATAAAAGTTAAATTCGTTTTGGGCTTTAAGTCAATATAAAAGAGGACCAAAACTCACTAATTAAGTAATTAAAATATGTCTTTTTCAACCATGGGCTAAAACAAAATATGAGCGGCCCAAAATAAGATAAATGTATTCAATATTTAGCGATTTAAACTCAGAAAGAGATGGATTTGTTATTCCAATATGGTAGCTCCTTCTTGCACTTAAATTATGGTCACCAAGCTTAATTTATTTTCTTGAATGCCTAGATTGATGATTGACTCTTTCTTGCAATCTTTAATGGTAGATATATTATTCCACAAGTCTTGAATAAGCCCATTGATTGAATCTTTGAACTTCTTTCTTGAATAAGTCCATTTAAATTTCATTGGATCCTTGCTTTGTTTGCTTGTAGTGCCTTGATTTGCATCATTCCCTCCATCTTCAAAAGGAATCTACCTCGAATCTTCACCTATATCTAAAGGAGAAAGATAAAAAACATTAAAGGTAACACTAACATTACACTCACCAGGGCATTGACTCATTCCATAACTTGGAATGGTCCATCTCCTATTGGATGCAATTTGGATTGTCTATGATTTGGAAATCTTTCCTTTCTCATATGCACCCAAATCCAATCACCAGGTTTAAATATTACTTTTCGTCTACCTTTGTTGGCTTGACTTGTAATTTGTTGATTCCTCATCTATATATTTTTTCGCACATCCTCATGCAACTTTGTCATAAGTTCGGCTTTCTTTTTCCCATTCAAACTACTCATTTCAAAAACTGGTAAAGTTACTGATGGTGAATAACCTGTAGTGGAATGCACAATACTATTATAAGCAAATTTAACAAATGACAAACAATCTTCCTAAGTTTTTAAGTTCTTTTGAATGATAGCACGCAACACAATACTTAAAGTTCTATTCACTATTTCAGTTTGACCATCAGTTTGAGGATAACAAGTAATAGAAAATAATAATTTAGTTTCCAACTTACCCCACAATACTTTCCAAAAGTAACTCAAAAACTTTATATCCCTATCACTATCAATACTCCTTGGAATCCCATGGAGTCGTACTATCTCCCTACATAACAAATCAGCAATGTTAGTTGTATCATCGATTTTACAACAATATATAAAATATGCCTTTTTTGAAAACTTATTAATAACTACAAAAATAGAATCCTTACCCTTCTTTGACCTAGGCAAACCCAACACAAAATCTATAGAAATATCAACCCATGATTCATTAGGTATAGACAAAGGAGGATACAAATCTTGTGGCAAAACTTTAGATTTAGCTTGTTTACATGTAACACATCTATTACATATTCTCATAACATCTCTTTTCATTTTAGGCCAATAGAAGTGTTCATTCAGTGTATCTAAAGTTCTAGCAATCCCAAAGTGACCCATCAAACCACCCCCATGAGCTTCCTTTATAAGCAACTCACGTATAAAACAAATAAGCATATATAATTTGTTTTCCGTAAACAAAAACCCATCCATTCTATAAAATTTACTGAATGCCACTTTCTCACATGCATCATAAATATTAGAAAAATCAAAGTTGTCTTTATACAAACCTTTAATAAGTTTAAATCCCATTATTTTAGCATCCATAGAATTAATTAAGGCGTACCTCATTGAAAGTGCATCGACCATAACATTATCCTTACCTTGCTTGTACTTGATTATATATGGGAATGTTTTAATGAATTCCATCTACTTGGCATGTCTTTTGTTCAACTTACCTTGTTCTTTGAAGTACTTTAATGATTCATGATCCGTATGGATAACAAATTCCTTAGGCCAAAGGTAATGTTGCCAAGTTTCTAAAGTTCTCACCAATGCATAAAGCTCTTTGTCATAAGTAGGATAATTTAATGAAGCGCTATAGAGCTTCTTGTTAAAGTAGGCAATTAGCCTCCTCTCTTGCATCAAAACAGCTCCAATACCTATACTTGAAGCATCACACTCAATTTCAAAAGTTCTAGTAAAGTTAGGCAAAGATAAAAAAGGTGCTGAGCTTAACTTCTCCTTGAGCAAATTAAATGCAATCTCTTGCTCTTTATCCCACTTAAAACCAACATTCTTTTTAATTATTTTAGTGAGAGGTGTTGCAATTGTGCTAAAATCCATAATAAAACGCCTATAAAAATTAGCCAAACCATGAAAACTTCTAATCTCAATAATTGATTTAGGCGTGGGCCAATTTCTAATAGCAATTACTTTTTCTTCATCTACTTTAACACCTACAACACTTATAACAAAACCCAAAAACACAATTCGATCTAAAAAAAAACACTCTTGAAAATTAGCATAAAGTTTTGTTTCCCTTAAAACATGCAAAATAACCCTTAAATGTTCTAAATGTCATTCAAATCTTTGCTATAAATCAAGATATCATCAAGATATACAACTATAAACTTTTCTATAAAAGCTCTCAAAACATAGTTCATTAATCTCATGAAAGTACTAGGAGCATTAATTAAACAAAAAAGCATAACTAACTATTCATATAAACCATATTTAATTTTAAAGGCAATTTTCCATTCATCACCTTCTCTCATTCTTATTTGATGATATCCACTTTTCAAGTCAATCTTACTAAAAATGCAAGAGCTATGCAATTTGTCCAACATATCATCAAGTCTAGGGATAGGATGTCTACACTTTACTGTAATGTTATTAATTGCCCTACAATCAACTTACTTACGCCAAATACCATCCTTTTTAAGCACAAGTAAAACAAGAACTGCACATGGAATCATACTTTCTCGCACATACCCCTTTGACATCAACCCCTCAACTTGCCTTTGTAGTTTCTTTGTTTTCTTGGGATTACTTCTATAGGCTAGTGGGTTTGGAATTGAAGCTCCAGGAACAAGATTGATTTGATGCTCAATACCTCTAATGAGTGGCAATCCACTAGGTATTTACAAGGCAAGAAATGGTTAAGTTCATTAGTATTTAAATAGACCTCCTTGTACAAAAGCACAAGTATGGTTTGATTACAATGTATGCATCATTAATATCATTCCCTTTTACATAAAATCTCAAGTGTTTCTTTTTGCTCACTTTCTCTTTCGAATTTTTTTGTTTTCTTTTTCCTCATTCGAATGTAATATTTATTTCCTTTTCTCCTCCTTTTATGTTTTTGCCATACTTTTCACACTCTCTTTCTTTTCTTTACTCTCGACCTCACTTTTTTCACTCATCTCATCACTCCTTTGTCTTTTCAATTTATCCTCATTTACTTAGCTTAGCGAGAAAAGTTCAAGGGTAATATGCTTTCCATCTTTGTCAAAATTGTAAGGGTAAAATACTATTTAGTGCTTGAGGTTTAGCAAAATTAATATTTGGCTCCCTGTATTTTCAAAAAGTAATTGTTGAGTCCCTCACATTTGATTCTGTTATAACAATTGATCATTTCATCTATTAAATATCGTTAAAAAGATAAAAATACTCCTCATTTTTCATCAAATTTTCTTTTTCATGCCATTTCATTAAAACCTATCTCAAACTTTATTCTCAATCAAATCCTCCTTTCTCCACATAATTTCACTAATCACAATATCCACACACAAATTTTACTTTCTTTAATTTCAACAAACCCAAAATTTACACAATTAATTAATTTATTAATTAACAATGAAAAAAGAAAAAAAATCACAGGATAAAGAAAAAATTAAAAAAATTTGAATGTGAGCTTTTTACAATAGAAAAAGAGAAGAAAAGGAAAGAAAATGAAGGAAAATAAAAAAAATGAAGGACAAATATAGAGATTAAAAATGAGGGTATTTTGGAAAAATAACTTATTTTATTTTTTATTTTTTATTTTTTAATATAAAATTTAAAAAAAATAGACTGAATGACTAATTATTGTGACGAAATGAAATCTCAGAGACCTAATAGTTACTTTCTGAAAGTGCAGGGACCCAAGTGTTAATTTCTCTAAACCTCATGAACTAAATAGTATTTTTACCCAAATTATAATGATTTGTGAAACTATTATATATGGCCTTCCTATCAAATTGTCAATGCTTCCTCAATAATATATGACCAGCTTGCATAGGTATTATATCACATAAAACCTCATCTTTGTACCTACCAATAGAGGATATGAGAACTTGTTTGATAACCTTAATTTCTCTACAATCATTCAATCATTTTAGTTTATAAGGTTTAGGGTGTTTTATGGTAGGTAAATTCAGTTTTTTTTAACTAAGGTGGTATTAGTAACATCAACACAACTACCCTTTTCAATTATCATATTACACACCTTATTGTTTACAAAGCATCTAGTATGAAATAAATTCTCCATTTGTTGGTTATCTTCTTCTTCTTGGGCTTGTGCATTCAAGTCTCGCCTTCCAACTAGCATATCACCATGGATGGGCCTTGCTAGTTCATCAACATCACTAGCATTTTCTAATAGTGGTATGGAATCGACATCACTATCTTCTTCTCCTTCACTAGCTGAAATAATCTCCCGATAATGTCTAATTGTCATAGCTCTTTTATTGGACATTGTGAAGCTATATGACATGTTCCCAAACAATGAAAATATTTAATATCTCTGTAACAAGTTTGAGAATAAGATTTACCTTTGTCTTTCTCTTTGTTGAATTCTTTAGAGGAATCAGTTTTGGGCTTGAATGAAGTCTTTTCTTCTTTATTTCAATTGGATCTATATGAATTTGTAGAACTAGAAACAAACCGATTGTTATTGTCTTTTTAATTACCTTTCTACCTTCATGGCAACATGCAACATATCCTCAAGCTCCACATAATATTGTAGTTCCACCACTTTAGCAAAATGTCAATTCAACCCATTCAAAAATCTAGCCATGGTAGCTTCTTGGTCTTCCTCTACATTGGCTCGAATCATTACTTCATCTCTTTGTGATACTCTTCCACACTCTTGGAACCTTGAGTAAGGCTTTGCAATTTATTGTACAACTCCCTATAGTAGTAGCTAGGGACAAAACGTCTTCTCATTATAGCTTTCAAATCTTCCCACCGTTCCATGAGTCTTTCTCTATTCCGCCTCCTTTTTTTCTTGGTGTCATCCCACTAAGTAATGGCATAATCATTAAATTCAGCAACTGCCAATTTTATCTTCTTGGATTTGGAGTAATCATGGCAATCAAAGACAAGTTCAATCTTATTTTCCCAATCTAGGTAAGCTTCAAGATCAATTTTTCCGCTGAAAGTAGAAATTTTTAGTTTTATTCCCCCATTGTTTTCTTATCTGTTTCCTCTTCTATTCCATCTTTGGTCGACCTTGTCATCATCAAATTCGCTATTCGACCCCTCATTGTCAGTAATTTGCCTTTGAACCCTTCTAGCTTGCCTCAAAACATTTGGATTCTACCCCCTTGTGGTTGAACCTTCTAGTCTCTCCATTCGATCTTTCATCTCTATAAATTGTAAGTTTATGGCTTGGAAGTACTTTTAAAATGCCTCCAACTTAAAGGCAATGTCAATTGTTTGAATGTCTTTTATTTCGTTACTCATTGTGATAACCTGTAAAGAATATTAGAAAACCAAAAGAATTTCTTACTTCACTCCCTTACGTGTTTCACTTAAGTATTAATGTCACTCAAGTTCACTCATATTTAATTACACAGTTTTCAATGGCTTTTCTTTAGATGAGCTCACACTCTTGTCTTTTACCACTCAATTCTCGCTTAAAATTCTTACAAGAGCCACTTAAACGAACTAAAGTAATCAAATTACAAAATTCAACAATTGACCAAGTGAAAGTAAGAATTTTTGACACAAAATTAATAAATCTAGCAATCGAAATGGACAAGGACTTCTTTTAGGGCAAAACGATTTGATAGAAATCAAAATGGAAAGAAAATAAATGCACTAGGACTAGAATTCAATTAAATGAAAAGGAAAATAATTAAAACGAATAGGAATAATTAGTAATAATTATTTTCGAATAGCAAAGAAGTAGAATTTATGCAATTCAAAAAATTAAAGAACGAATTTTAAGAGTTTTCCTAACTTATTTTTGATTTATGAGTTGAAAAGTAAGATCCTATTTCAATACTGATTTTTTTTTTTAAATCAACTTTTTGTTTTTTTATTTGATCTTTTTTTTTTTATTATCAAACAACAAGTATTTAGCAATTCAAACAGAAAAGGTATAAACTCAAACAAAGACAAACAATATTGATTTTTTATCCTGATTTTAATTTTAAGTTAAAAAAAAAACAAATTTATGACTTAAATAAGGGACATAAAACGAAAAAAAGCGCGAAAACAAATGAAAAGGAAAGAAAGGAACGAAAACAAATGGGAAGGAACGAAAACAAGAAAACATAATAATAAGGTAAAATAAAGATTCGCAAACATGATTTAGAGCCTAAACTTTGATACCAAACTAATGTGAACCCCAATCGACTTGCTTTGAGACCTAACACTTTTACGCTTGGTAAGTGACCTCTTGGAAAGTCAAATCAAATTTGAAATAAGAAACCTTGACCCAATAACAACATGTGCTAGATAGCTTTAGTATAATTAATGAAGTTTTAATAATTCTTGCAAGAACCAAAATTGAGAGAATTTATCACAAAGTTTATATTAATCAAAATCTGAAATTAAGAATATATAGGTTTAGCTAAATATTTATAGTGACTTAACTATATGAAAATCATAATTTAAGTTTCTTAGTTAAGAATAAACTTTTTAAACAAGAGTAAACTTTTTAGATAATGATAAATTTTTAAATAAAATAAAAATAAAACTTAAATTTATTTTGAGCTTTAAGTCAACATAAAAGAGGTCCAAAACTCACTAATTAAGTAATTAAAATATGTATTTTTCAACCATGGGCTAAAACAAAATATAAGCGGCCCAAAACAAGATAAATATACTCAATATGAAGCAATTCAACTCAGAAAGAGTTGGATTTGTTATTTTAATACGGTAGCTCCTTATTGCACTTGAAACTTGATTTATTTTCTTGAATGCATAGATTGATGATTGACTATTCCTTGCAATCTTCAATGGTAGATAGATTGTTCTACAAGTTTTGAATAAGTCCATTGATTGAATCTTTGAAATTCTTTCTTGAATAAGTCTATTTAAAATGCATTGGATTATTACTTTGCTTACTTGTAGTACCTTGATTTGCATCAGATATACACGTACCATATGCAAAAATATGGATCTTTAAAACATTCGTGAGACCATAAAAATATTATAACTCGTCATACTAACAAAAGATCACTTATAGTTAAATTTAGTGGGTTATTAGTACAAGTATGGAATTTTCTATGGGGTGAAAGGGAATTTCTTCTTGTAATTATCAATATAATGATTATTGATGGCTTCAGTTAAAATTCTCCTTACTTTTTCACTTTCTTAATCTAATTTGACAGTTATAAGAAATGATCCTTTCTCCGCTGAACTCTCGTTCCATAATAGGCCATTATTTATTTCACATTTATATGGAGTCCAATAGAAAAATGATAGTTAAAAACTCACCGATAAGAGCTCCTAGTTCAAACAATATTTATATTACAAGTTATGATCAAGGGATTTATTCAATTCCCATGACATTTGACATGCATACATAATACATGAATATTATTTAATAATTATTTATTTAGATAAAATGCGAAAATGCATGTGTTGAACAATTCTTACTAAAATAAATATTCTTTTTTGTTAAGTATCATTGAGAATTAGGTGCAATGCATGTAGAAAATGACTAGCATATGATATTAAACAATAAAGCAATTGCCTGGAGATTGGTCAAACTATCAGTTCTCTCAGCATTCAATACACGTTGATGAAGGGTTTCCCATCCCCAATGCTCAAATTTTTGGATATGTCTAATTGAACTGTCATGAGTGCACTCAGCAGCTATAAGAATATAAATCAAATTTCAAGCAGTAATTAAGCTTATACGAATTAGCAAATCTAATCAATACAAGAATCATTCTTTTAGATAACAAATGAAAACTTGTAAAAAGAAAATATCAATGTAAGCAAGTTACGACACAAATTCACCTTATCATAGCCACAACTTAGAACTTCATTACTACACACAATTCGATATAATTCACTTTTGATAAGCCCAACCACTCCAGAATCGCTCCCATAAAAAATTAGTTAAGGACGATCACTTTCTGCAACCAATAGTGAAGCAAAATGTTCCCTTGCTTTAATAACTCTTTTCCTTTTCTTTCCACGGTCTTCTAGAAGTCTATTTCCTAAACACGTCTTTTTTTTTTCATGTCATGCAGATTCATCTATTCAATATTAGACAAAAAACACATAAAAATCAGGTAGAAATTGAAATAAGTGCTCCAACAAGTTAAGCTGATTAACTTTGAAGCTTAATAACAATGTACAAATCTATTTTCCAAATATTTTACATGATCTAGAATTTGAACGTTCCCTTACAGGAACAATGGAAAATGTTGTTCCATCAGCAATAAATAATCGACTCTGATTACCCAATGCATATTTATGCAACATAGTTCTGCAAGCTGCTAGGCAATGCCTTGCAATATCAACCTCTGTTATAGATCTCGAATCACCTAGAAGGATTGATATCATGCAAAGTTTAGCACCTGAAGATAAAATGTTAAATTACAAATAAGCTTGGCAATTTTGGATCCTTGCAATATCAACCTCTGTTATGGATCTCGAATCACCTAAAAGGTTTGATATCATGCAAAGTTTAGCACCTGAAGATAAAATGATAAATTACAAATAAGTTTGGCAATTTTGGATATTTTGATGTAAATCACCAATAAGAGACACATTCAACATGATTTAGAAAAATAACTCAGAGATTTGGTTATTGTATATTACAATAGTAAAACTTTAGCAAGTTAATCAATTGGCATAAATAAATTTCTTGAATAAACCACTCTATTTTCTCAGTTTGATTGGAAATGCATATTTAACATGACCATGACCGTTTTAAAACTAGTATCGTAAATATTGTTTACATCCCTCCTAAACATTCTTAAGCCTCTAAGCTTTTGAAAGCAAGTGCTTTGCATTGCTCATTCCTTCCAATCATGGTTCATGCTTCTAAGCTCAAAACCAAGCCAACTTAATATCTATATTTTCTAGCAAGATAGTTCCACATAAGCTGGGCAACAAAGATTGGTCACAGAAAACCAAGCTTTAGTACTGAAACAAAATAGTGCGCTTCAGTCAACATTCATGAAAAGTTAAATTTCATAATGATGTTTCCCATAGATCGAAATAGAAACAAAATTCCATTTCATACTTAACCCAGGGTTACCAAAATGCACATTCTTTTCAAACCAATAAAGGGTTACAATTAAATCTACCATACTAACTGAACACAAAAAGGGAAAAATATCAGTTACCAGGAGCAACACATAGATCAAGAATATGATCTCCCACTGAGATATTCAAGGCTAAAACAACGGCCCCCGAAGCCTCATCAATTCCATATATCTGAATAATCATAAAAAGTAAAAAAAGAAAAAAGAAAAAAACAACACTAGTAAAACAATCTTGATAGACACAACCCAAAAACACAATAGTTGGATAAAAATTTATAATCAATAACAGTTGGACCTAATAATACTGTTAAATGAACCCCTAACAGAATAATTTAGTCAAATACTAAATTCTGTCAAATTTCTAAAACCCATGTTAAAATTTCCCACGACTTATTTCTAAATTTATAGTGATTTCTTACCTTTCCTTCTCTCTATGTCCTTGAGTTACCAATCTGAATTTAAAGTGGAAGAGAATAAAACTCAGGTCACCAATCTAATCTCTCAAAGCTTATACTTTATCTCTATCCCAATCTCTTCAAGATCATCTTCAGTTCCAGGCTTCAATCTTCTCAGATAATAATAATAATAATAATAAATTTAATAACTAAAATTAGCAAAAAGTAAAAACTTTGTTAGAATATAAACAAAACAAAGATGTAGCAAAAATTCAATATTGATTAAAAATGAAAATCTTATGAACTTAATATAACAATAGACTTTTCAACTTTAATGAGTTAGCTTTTAAAATTGACTAAAATTCAACAAACTTTCTCAAAATATACTTAACAAAATTCAGTCTTGAAAAGCAAGCAACACTAAACTTGTAAAACAGAACAACGCGCAAGCATAAATTGCAGGAATCAGAACTAGGTGTCCTGTAAGGGAAAAAAAAAAACAAAAAGAACTGTTTGATGTTGAAATTGAAGTACCTTGTATATCGAGGGGTTGTATCACTTGCAGTATAAATGGAAGGGTCAGGCCCATTTGCTTGAAGGAAATCAAGAAACGGTTCTGGCAATGGTAGCTTCGAAAGTTCTTCTATTACTTTCCTTTGTACAGCTTTGCTTCTCCGACTGATGGCGGGGGTGGATACTCGAGAATCGGTGGCAGCATTAAGGCAAAAGTTTAAAAACGACAGGTCGTTGAAATAAAAAGATGACATCTCAAACGACATGTCATATTTAACTTTAAAACGCACAGTTTTTCTCTTTGAACAATCGCCTTCGGCCTTCGCGTCGCCTCAAAAATAAAAATACCACCAGTCACCACTGTTTCGGCGTCTCTCCACCTCTAAACTACTCTTCTGAAAATCTGATTTTTCCGATTCCGAACAAGAAAGAGCGAGAAAATTATTATAGTTTTCCGAGAAAAATATAAATAATGAGAGAAGCCTTATTGTTATTTGTTTGCTACTTTATTCGATTAACTTCAGCTACTGTAGTTCTAAAACCCTTCTTCTTTTCCTTCCCAGACCTTCCCGCCAAATTCGGTAACTTTTTTTTTTTTTTTTTCTGTTTGGATAGTCAGAAACTGTTGGAAAAGAGATAAAAAATTGAAAATTGGAATTGAAATGAATGTTTTCTTTTGTTTCTTTGTTCAGCTGTTGGCGTCAATAAGTCTGGTATTTGCGGAGCTTTGCATGTGGCGAATCCTCTGGACGCCTGTTCTTCGCTACACAATCGTTTTGAGTTGAACGAAACTGAGCAGGTAAGATTCGCTTTGATTATAAGAGGTGAATGCCCTTTCGAGGAAAAAATTCGAAATGCTCAAAATGGGGGATTTCGTGCTGCAATTGTCTTTGATGATAGAGATAAGAGAAATTTGGTTTACAGTGAGTTCTCATAGCCTCTTTCCCTTCCCATTTATAGGTTATATTTGTATCAATTGATAATATTTCTCTTGAATATTTTGTTTGTTATGATTTGTAATTTGCGTTCATATGTGTATCACTGTGAATTAATACCAATTCTTAGCCTAATTGAATAGGATTATGTTCGAGAATTCAGCTAATATTGAGGGTTAATATTTTCTTTTTGGTATTTTTTGGTTTGCTTTGATTCATGGAATGTACTATCCCTTGTGTGCAGTGATGATGAATCCTGAGGGACTCAAGGTGCATGCTGTTTTTGTTTCTAAAGCAGCCGGTGAAGTTTTAAAGGAGCATGCTCGAGGGGAAGAAGGCGAATGTTGCATTTACTTGTCTCATAGCGACAGAGCATGGACTGTTTTAGCTATTTCATTTCTCTCTCTTCTTGTAATTCTATCTTTCCTTTTAATAGCCTTCATCATGCCTAGACATTGGGTACATTGGCGGCGAACAAATTTGCACTGCAAAAGTCTGGATGCACGGATGCTGGAAGGTTTTCCCCGTTTCACATTCCACTCTGCTCATTTGAATTGCAGCCACAATGGAGAAACCTGTGCTATATGCCTTGAGGATTACAAAGATGGGGAAATTCTTAAAGTTCTCCCTTGCCACCATGGTAGGACGCCAACTATTTGTTAAATAAGAGTATTGTGTTATTCTATGGATCACTTTTGCATCCTTCTACTCATCTCTCTGCCCATACAAAAACACAATTTACCTGCTGATACAATGTTAATAAATTTATTTGCAGAATTTCATACTAGCTGTGTGGACTCATGGCTGACCAAGTGGGGAACATTCTGCCCAGTGTGCAAGTTTGATATGAAAACAAATTTTTTTTCTGAGGTTGGTGCACAAAGGCCCTTTGTAGATTTTAGTGTACCATGAAAGAATTTACTTTATATTTATTTTTTGGGGGTGGGGAGGTGTTGAATATTTCTTTCAATTGATTATAATGTATGACCAATCTTACCTGTTTATACAGTCATTATTTCCAATATGCTCAACTACATTCTTTTTCAAACTTACATAGTTACATGCCAAATTGCAATGCCAAGACTAGAGTGCCTTTTATACTTGAGCGACATGTTTATGTTAGCCTAGCCTATCGAAGTGTTAGAGTGATGAGTTGATGTGATTAATATCACATAAGGTCCCAACTTTCTGATTCCACGAAGCTCTGATGCTTTGGCAAAAAGTGAACTAACATCTTCCTGGAACTAACTTGTGGACTTGTGAAGATTGTTAAAAGATGTTTTGGCATTAAAATGAGTTATAGAGTTGATGTGCTTGCCTGACCTTTGATTCAAAAAATGGAATTATTTCCATTGCCTAATCACTTTATGTCGTACCAAATAAGTTGATATGGATAGTCATACAGCAAGAAATTTGTCTGAATGGACATGATAACGATCAAATTTATTCGGTGTGACATTAAGCTGTAGATAATAAGAAATATTCCACAATCTGTAAGTCAAGCTGTCCAACCAGACCTATGTTTTATTTGTCTTAAATCAAACTCTGTTGAGCATTTATGTGTCCTAGTTGTTTCACTGAAGACTTCTGCTAAAAGGGTAACTGCCTGTTTATGAAGCTCTTTCACACTTTGCTTCAACTTCTTACATGTTTGGTGTCGTTTAGGAGAAGATCGGACTATATTGCAACTAAAGGTATTGGAGTCTAAAAATGAGTATATGAAGTGAAATTGAGGTACCTATATAGCGGAAATTGAATATGAAGTGAAATTGAGGTGCCTATATAGCGGAAATTGAGGGCTATAATGTGGTTACTTTGCTCAGTTTCTATTAAATAGTGTTGTCTGGAAATGGAAATCATTTGGTTGGTTGTTTATAACTAGGTTCATATGATGTGAGTCATGTGAAAGGGCATAGTTGATTTAGTGAAAAAAGTTCTAGATCTTCTCTTCCCAGAAATCTAGCTTCCATTGTGGTGAGCACTTTTTATGGAAAATATTTTTCTTTAGCTGTCATGAGAAGGGTGTGCTGAGCTCATGATAGGAATATAAGAGGTGATAGCCACTAGAAAGAATGTGTTTAATAATAATTCATAGTATGTTACATTTGTTTATTTATGTTTTCAATACTTAGAGCTGGAGTGAATTGAGTTCAAATTAGAAGAGGAAATGTACTGTATAATTTTGTTTCATGTAGTTGTGATGATGTCCTTACACCAGTCACTGGCAACAAACTGATAGATTGTGGAGAGGGGAGTGTTATTCAATATCCAAGAGATGGGTTGGATAAGATTCTAGCTTTTAAACTTTAACTTTGGATATCATGCCATGTTTTTCAACATTTTTCTGGTGACAGGCAGTAGCAAGATAATAAGAGAACCAGAAATGTTGAGGGTGGCAGATCTTAAATGACATAAATAATGAATTTGTCTAGTTGATTCACTAATATTGAAGCTAAACAAGTAAAATTTGCCAATATTTCTTAAATTGATTCCAGACAGATTGCTTTATTATCTTCTTGATGCAGATCAAGAGGGGAATCTGGCTTCAGAATCAGTAAATGCAACAGGCAGTTGAGTAGCTTTTTAATCAGGTATGCCAATTATCAGTACTTAAGTACTGATTCTGTGCCCATCTCTCACTTCAATACCATGTTTGGTTTGCTTCAGAATTGGAAATGAAATGCAATTCTTGGAATAGGATTCATTTTTTTGGTTTTGTTCGCAGGAAATCCAAAGTTTTTTTTTTGATAGTTTTATGTTTGAATAACTCCAATTTATATTGAAATAATCTATATATATATAAGCATAATTATTAATTTAATCAATAAATTCTATTTAGTTATTTAAAAAAAAAAAAAACTTGGAATAGGATTATTTAAATTTACACATCGATCCTCTTTCCTATTTCCAATTCAGGTGAACTGTGAACCTAACAAGCCCAAGTGGTAGTAGACAGAGAGTTGACTGAAAATAACTTGGCATTCTTTTTTTCCTGGAGAGAGGAGGACAATAAGTGTTCTTTTTGAAATTGGCAATTGATCTTCAGGCATATAAAATGATTTTTTTTCTTTTGGGAACTAGTTACTATATCATATCACATTTCAAAAGCATTGCTCTGATGTTCAACCCATTTGCCAACCATGTTAACTCCTTTTCTCATTTTCCTTATTTCATTTGCAGGCCTTTTGTTTATCAGTGATGACCAATAACTGCATTTTAAGTTTGTCTTTGATCCCATATCGCTATAGAGTCTGAAATGGACATTCCAAAACACTACTGCTGTGGCAAATGTTCAGTGGGAGCAGTTCTGTGAAAACTTACAGTGGCTTTCATTGTTGCATCCTAACTTGATGGAAAAGTTGCAGATAATGTTTAACCACATGTATTTATTGATCTTTACCGACTCTGCAGAATCGAGTTTCTAAAAGTCAATTTGTATATAGTTCTGTATTGTGTAATATACTTTCTTTCATTCAATGGCTATGCTACATATCAAAAGTTCTCCCCACATTTCATAAATTCTCCATTTCTATTTTGTTATTTATATTGTTGAAATATTTCGAGATTTGATTGCAAGATGTACTGTTGATTTATAACCAGCACAAAAGGAAAACTTCTGAAGAAGTATTGGGAGGGACGAAAATGTATTTTGACTATAATATTTTTCCAGTTGAAATTTAAACTCCATATTTTTTTTTTTATCTTGGTGATAATTTCAGTATCATTTAAGTATCACTAAATCATCGACTCATTGATATTTTGACTATAATATTGATTGACTAGATACATTAAGAGAAGGAAATGTATCTTGAATTATATGTGGCAAAATGCTTTTTTTTTTTCCCTCTCTTTTCCATCTTCCCAAATAGAAATAAAGTTGGGGCAAAAGATGGTTCTATCGCAATTAGCACACTATCCACCATTGCTGTTTTGTCATCATGCTATTGGTAGATAGCGAGTGGATGATTTAGAGCAGCAATAAAATGCAGAATGTTAGTTGGCGCTTTTCTTTCCATTTCGTTTCGCAATTACGTGTCATCATATTATTGCGTCTCCTCTTTTGGATTGCTACGTTTAATCTCCCACAGAAACAAATGGCTGTAACAAACAACAGCAGTTGCTGCTTTAAATCAGCATATCAGCAGCCGGTTTTCTCAGACAAACCCAGCAAACAGCCACCAGATCTGGAAAAAAGCCACTGCCAACTGGTCAACATTCAACTATTCTTGGTATAAAAAGCCAAATTATCTTCATGGGCTCTCTAGACAAAAGGTTTTTACTTTTTCATTTTTACAATTTACAAGCCATAAAGCCCAAGTTTTCTGTTGGATTATTTGATATGGGATTTTCTTTGAATTTGATCTCTTGTGGGTTATTTCTTTTTCTTCTGATATATTATAGCTCAGAAGCTGAAGTCATCACTGTTGATGTCAAGGCAGCCAAGGGTTTGCTCGAGTCCGGCCATGTTTATCTAGATGTCAGGTACATAGTCAAGATTGCTCAAATATGAGAATATACAACTTTACAGTCTTTTAAACGAATTTGGTACTACTAAATCAAAATTCATTAGCAAGGATTGTTTAATTTGGTTTCTTAGAAATTAGTTTTTTTTTTTTTTCATTTTTCTTTTTCTTGTTTAACGTACCCATAGGACAGTGGAAGAGTTTGAGAAAGGACATGTGCATGCAGAAAAGATACACAACATTCCTTACATGTTCATCACACCAGAAGGTATGAATTTAGGATTCTAACAATAATTAGCCTCGTTCACTTTTCTTTAATTTCTTTAGTTTATATGTGTTAAAGAAATAAATAAAAAGACATTATGTGATGTTGGGTTTCAGGTAGGGTGAAAAATCCTAAATTCTTGAAAGAGGTTTCAGCTGTTTGCAAGGAGGAAGATCATATTATTGTGGTAATTATTCAATTTTTCAAGTTAATATATTATTATTAGCTTTTACATGGTGAATAATGGGTAGTTGTAATGTTCCAAATTTCACATTTTTATCGTAAGGCAGTGTCATATAAGTGGTTAAATATTAAATAATTAACAATTACAATGTCTTATAGTATTTAATTATTTTCATGTATAGGGTTGTCAAAGTGGAGTCAGATCCTTGTATGCAACTGCTGATCTTCTTAGTGCTGTAAGTTTATATAATTTGCCATTTACCAAATTTTTCTCTGTCATTGGTTTTTATTTTATGCTAAAGTTGAAGTCTACTCTGTTTTTATCCCCCTGTTTTTTAGTTAATGCCCAAATCCTTTTTTGGCCCCCAAATGAACTTCAAACTGAATTTGGGTATGCTTAGCTTGTTTAATTAAGTTCAAGAAAGTGAGAAATTAACTAATTTATTGAGTATGAAATGACAGGGTTTCAAGGATGTGAGCAACATGGGAGGAGGTTATCTTGATTGGGTGCAGAATGAATTTCCCCTGAAGATGGAAGAGAAGCCAAAAATTAAGCCCCTGAAGAAGGAAGAGCAGCAAAAAATTGAACTCTGATTTGTAAAATAGAATTGCCAATGACTGTCTGCTTCGGCCAAGAATTATTTCCTCATGTGTAACTAATTCTGTATTTTACATCTATTTGCCATAATCTCATTGGCTGGTGTAGCTAAATCAAATCATTTTAATCAATCTTGTTCTGTATTATATTAACCAGAACAGGTTTTACATGTAACTTGTATTGCATGTTGGTGGTTGTTGCAACGGCTATATGACAGTGTTATGTAATAATTATCTATAAAGTTAATATAATAATTTAATTCAATTTAATTTTAATTTTAAAATTAATTGAGATAAGTCTGTCTATATCAGAATATAATTAACAATTTAATATATCTGAAAAATTTTAATTGGCAAGTAATGTTAATAATAATAATAATAATAATAATAATAATAATAATTTATATATAAAGCAATTCCCTAAAGATTTTTTTGCAGAATACTTTTGACATATATTATATAATAATTTATATATTATAACATTGAATTTTTATCCTTTAATGAGCATTTCTTTTGCAGAATGCTTTTTGAGATGGCAGCATTATATGGTCACTGGTAAGATTTTTCATGCTCATTGTATAATAACAGCTAATCAAACATCAGCAAGCAAATTTAGATATTGGACAACATATTCGAGGAGTTGGATCTCACAGATTTTGATCAATTTGCTGTGTTAAATTGATCATATCCAAACATACCTAGGTATAACCGTAAGTGCATACAAGCTCGCAGTAGACTCAGGATTAAATCCCCTCTCTCACCATTCAACCTTATAATTAATTAAAGTTGACTATATAAATTTTTTATTTCCACTTTAAATAATTTTGAGTTGCATTTTTATATAATTATAATGCTTTTTTATCATATATGTTAACCCTCTCCTTCAAGTTAATTTAGATATATATATATTTTTTTCTTTCTATCCTTTATGATGATGTACTCAACTTTTCTAATTTGTCTCCCTTCATGTCCATCACAATATCTCACAGTGCTGCTTCAAAAAAAAAAATATATCATAACCAAACTTTGTACACATAGAATGTGACTATGGTGTTTGGATCCCTAACTACAAAACCCAATTCTTGATTAAAACTACATATATCGACGATAGAGAAATTATTAAGTGTTTGGATATCCAACTATCAAAAATCAATTGCCAATTTATTTTCTTCAAATCGACAAAATTTAGTAGCAGATAGGAGTTGCGATTGCAGATTAGAGCTTTCGCCAATTGAAATTTTTTTTTTTTTTTTCAAATTGACAATTATCAATCGGTCATCCAAACACCCCTTATACATAAATGTTTGGAGACCTGTTGGTCTTTTGTGCTTAACAAGTCCGTAAGTATGCCTGCATTTTGGAATTTATTGTGCTAATTGCAGTTTCTATTAGCAGTGGGAAGTCAATGATTTTTATTGTTTTATGAGTAATAACTTGTTACATTGGAATCCGCTTAATATTCGGGTACATCATCACCTCCGTATGTATATTCTCTAATATCTTTGAATCAAAGATTACTCATTGTAACTACAACAAAGAGCAAAAAATGCAGGGTAGTTACCCAAATCTGGTGTAGCTTCATCACATTCCCACTCTATGTAATCGTTCATAGGTAAAGCCTTTTTGCTATTTATCTTTCATCTTCTTTTTGTGTTGATCTCTCTGAGTCTCTCGTCTATGAGTTTATTTCATCTGTAGATGGATGCAAAGTTCAAGAAAGCTGGAGTCTCTGAAAATATAAGGCAATCTCTACATGGATGGAAAAGGAGATGAGGGCTAAGCATATTTCCTTTTCCTCACACATGGATAATGTATCAACTTCATCTTCGAGTTGTCCGAGATGTAATTACAAGCAGAAGAACAGAATGAATGATTCTATCTCGACCTCAAGCAGCAAGAAAGGAAGCTGTTCAAGATTTACAGATTTATCAACTTCATTTCATGAGGTCTCTAAAAGAGAATAGAGTTTCCTAGTTTTAGAAATAGATAGCCTTTTTTAATAGGATTCTTCAATTAATTCTTTTATACGTACAATAATATATATATATACAGTTTTAGAATAACAAAGTGATAAAGTTAACTACCTATACAGTTCTAATAAAGTGATAAAGATAACAACATGATAACTTCCTATTTTAGATTACAAAAGAAACTTCTCATCCTTATCTTATCTTCATGTAACAGATGGATGACTCATATCTCTAACATCCCCTCTCAATATTGGCGTCATGTCCAAAACGCCTAGATTGACTTTGCATCTGTGAAAGCTCTTTCTATCTAGCGGCTTAGTGAGACCATCAACTATTTGATCTTTAGCAGAGATATGAACAACTTGTAGTGCATCGCTAGCAACTTTGTCTCGCACAAAATGGATGTCTATTTCTATGTGTTTTATCCTTGAGTGGAAAACCGGGTTTGCACATGCATATGTTGCCCCTATATTATCACAATGTATCAAAGGTAATTGATGTAATGAAACTTTGAGTTCATGTAACAATGATTGCACCCAAGTAACCTCACTTGCGGTTAAAGCAACGACTCTATACTCAGCTTTCGTGGATGATCTTGCAATTGCCTTTTGTTTCCTCGAGCTCGAAGAAATTGGTGCATTGCCAAGAAATAGGACAAATGCACTAGTTGATGACCGATCATCTTTGTTGCCTCCCCAATCCGCATCACAAAAGGCTTGAAGGGTTAGATTATTCTGTTTAGAGATTAGCAAGCTATCCATCATCGTCCCTTTTAAATACCGAAGTATTCGTTTCAAAGTTGTGAAGTGTTGCTCGATTGGGTTGCTCATGTATTGGGCAAGTTTATTGATCGAATATGATATATCTGGCCTTGTTAGAGTTAAGTATTGGAGAGCCCCAATGATTGGTCTATACTCTTTCCCATTTACTTCATTCGAGCCATCATTCTTCAATAAGCAAGTTTTTGTAGCCATGGGAGTCATGATAGGTTTAGCTTCAAGCATTCGAGTTTTCTCAAGCAAGTCTCGAATATATTTTCTTTGATTAAGCATCATCCCATTTGTTGTTCGAACAACATCTACTCCCAATAAATAATTAAGGCAACCAAATTCTTTCAACGAGAATCTGCTTGCTAAGGCCGAAGTGAACTTTGCATTGAACATCTTGTTATTTCCTGTGACAAGGAGATCATCAACATACACAAGAAAGTAAGCCAACGTATCATTATTACTATACACAAATAAAGAGTTGTCCGATTTGGCTTGTTTGAAGCCATATTGAATCACAAATTCACTTAACGTCTTATACCAAGCCTTTGGAGCCTGCTTTAATCCATAGATGGATTTATGCAATTTGCACACAAAGTGACGATTATTGGAGTCCACAAAACCTGGAGGTTGTTGCATATATATTTCCTCATCTAGCTTCCCATTGAGGAACGCATTATTAACATCAAGTTGAGCAATATCTCATCCTTTTGAGACTGCTAAGCATAAAATAACTCTCACGGTTGTGTGTTTTGTGACCGGTGAGAATGTTTCTTTGAAGTCACTTCCAGGGTGTTGATGAAAGCCCTTGGCAACCAGCCTTGCTTTGTGTCTTTCTATGCTACCATCAGGTTTTCTTTTGATCCTGAATACCCACTTGCAACCGATAACATTTTGATTTGGTGTTGGAGCTACCAATTCCCACGTCCCATTTCGTATAAGTGCATTATATTCT
>CANXYC010175399.1:0-16489 GCA_948193065.1 Aleurites moluccanus
GAAATATTTATATATATATATATATATATATATATATATATATATATATATATATATATATATATATATATATATATATATATACATGTCCATACCAGAGAACTATTAAAATGATCATTTGGCTTCCTGGACTTCATTAGAGTTGTGGGTCTGAAGTCACTGACCTGTGTTGAAATTAAAATAATGATAATAAAATAAAAAAGGGTTAATTAACTTCATTATGAATTTTGGAAATTAATAAAATAAATAAAGAAATATATATTAATTGAAAAAAAGATTGGGTTAATTTATGTAACCTTAGGACTATTAAGAGGAGAACTAGCAGTATCTTCCAAAGAATCATCATGATGAGAAATTTCTTTGGCTCTAGTTTTCTTGAAAGTTAATCTGTTGGGGATTTTGGGGGAGGCTGAGGCTCCAATTGAAGAACAAGAACTAGCAAAAGCACCATTGTTGCTGTTGTTGTTGTTGTTGTTGTTGTTATGATTATGATGATGATGATGGGAGGATGATTTCCATGTAGGAAAAGAAGCAGCATCAGAAACCATAGAAGTGCTACCAAAAAAACCAGAACAGAAACAATCTCCTTCTTCTTCTTTTTCTCTATGGTTATTAGAGAAATCTTCAAAATAAGATGTCCACCCACTCTCCTCTTCAGGAGAGTTATTAGCTCTGTTCATGGATGAATGATTCATTGAGCGCTCCATCATCCAAATCTCTCTTCTTCTCTCTCTATATATTAGAGGTCAAGATGATATGTTTCAGCAAAAGCCAGAGGGCTTTCCTATAAGGGATTTTATACCAAAAACTATTTAGTTTAATGATACTAAAGTTTAATTATTTTATTTATTTTTTAAAAAGTGGGTAGTTTAGTGATGCTAAAGTATAATTTTTTATAAAAAAGGGTGAGAACGCAAGTTCAAATATAATAAGTATAGTTAATTAAAAAAATAGATTTATACTATATGAAATAATCTACACTCACTATAATAAATACTAAATCGGCAATTTTTAACAACATTTAATATATATTATTAAAACTAATAATTAGCAATAAATATATATTCATAATAATAAATTAATAGTGTTACTAAATATAAACTTACATTAACAGTCTCTTAGAGGATATTTGATAAAAAATTTTGATATAGTTATTAGCTTTTTTATTCGAGTTGCTGCATCATAATGTTTGATTACTCACAGCTATTAATTGTTAAATAACTGTTAAATAGTCAAATAGTTATTGTTTGTAAAAATTCTAAATCAGAATTTTTTTTAAAAAAAAAAATTATATTTTTTTAATTAAAAAGACTAAATTATCCTTAAAATTAATATTTAAATAAAAAATAAATATTAATATTTATTTTTAATGGTCATTGAACATAATAACAGTTAACAATTAATAATAATTTTATAAAACATCTGCAATAATCAGCTATTAAGTAACAGTCATCATCTATCAGTTAACAGCTATCAATAACAGTTGACAGTTACTACGAATAATTAAACCAAATATAGCTTTAATAAGATTACAAATCCTTTTGATTACGGAAGATTTATACATCATGTAATAGTTTTATTAATTTTTTTAACATTATTTTTTTTTTAACTTTTAATAATATGATCAAGGTGTATAAAATTGTAAATTTAAATATAATGATAATAATTAATAATAAAAGGAGACAATTCTAAATTAAGAAGAGAATTCTTTATTAAAGGGTAGGAATAATTAGAACCGAATGAGTCTAATAATTAATCAATAATAATAATAATAATATAGGAGAGAGAATGAGAGGGTTGTTGATTAAAAGGGTACCCCACAACGTATAATATTGGTTTGCTATGTGGATCCATAGGAGTTGTGGAAGTTAAATTAGCAGTTGCTAAACCAACATGAAATTAGGACTGAGCGAGAGAGAGAGAGAGAGAAGTAAAAAAAAAAATAATACTAATAAATAAAAGAAATGGAAATGAGGGTAGGGTTGACCTTTGTGGATCAAAATGGTAATTTGGGGACAAACATTGCTGGCCATTTTATTTATCAGGACTTTTTCTTTCAACCAAACACAATTAATGTCTTAATGAGTCAACTAAATTGGATTGAAAAGAAATTAAACCCCAAATAATAATTTAGCAAGAGACAGATTCTGATCATAATGTATTGGGTCCCTAACACCATATGGGACCTGCACATTCTTCAAGTTTAGCTTTGGGATTGGAATAAAAATAAAAGTTTGTATACAGACTAAGTTGGGCTTTGTGGAGTGGGCTTTCCTAGCTTATTCCTAGCTAACAGAATTATATACTTCCTTTCTCCTATAATAAGCATATTAATTTCTTTTTTATATATTTTAATTTAATTATCTAATTTTTTAATCTAAACTACTTTTTATCTTAATATTATAATAATATTCTCATTAAAAAATATATTAAGAATAGAAATAATAATTAAGAAATATAAAATATGAAAAAATTTAAAAAATAAGATAAATTAAAATAATAAAAAAATTAAAATAAATAATTTTTTTTAATAATTATGTATTTTGTAATTAGTACGTTTATTATGATAAGAAAAGAATATATATTATATTTAAATTATAAAATGATGAATCAAATGTTAGTTATCAATAATTAATTATTAGTTATTAATAATTAATAGTTGTAATTGATTATAAAATATTTAATAATTTAACCAAAATGATAATAATTAATAGATTGTAAAACAATAAAAAAGAGCATATATTTTATTATATATTATTAGAAAAAATAAATATTAATTTTTTTTAATATTACATATATAAGTTATAATAAAAATAAATACTTGCAAGATTTTTATTTCTAAAATAGATTTTTTTTGGAAAAATATGTAGTTAGTTATTACAGGTTACTGATATCATATTTTTAATTATTATGTATATGAATGTATATATTTTATAATATTTTTTAAGTTTAATAACATCTTTGAGTAAAAGCTAGCGTTTAATTTGATTCAAAAATTAAATTTTTTAACTTTTAGACTAAAAATTAATTTTAAATTATACATATAAAATTAGCTATTGAAATTGCAAAGACTATAGCATTTATTAATTTCAGCTAGATTTTTTTTAATCTATTTTTTTTAGAGGTGGTAAATTTTTTTATCCAATTTAAAAATTTGATTTAAATTCGACTAAAAAATAAGAGTCGAAACTCGACATGAACCAACTAATGATTGACTTTGATCAAACAGAAAGGACAGTTTTTCATAGGAAATTAGAGCAGCCATAAACGTTTAACAAATAGCACTAATTGCCCATCTAGAAGATGGTTAAATCCAATTCATTTTCTGACTTGGTCAAAACCAAAACCAAAATCAATCCCATGCCATGATCTTCAACGTCCATTATTCCCAGTAGTTTTCCAATTTCTTTAACTTGTTCTTGTTTTCACATGTTCTGTAGTTATTACATGATGTGATAGTTTTGAATCAAGCATATGTATTTTTAAAGGGATAATTTTTGTATACTGAGTATATATATTAATTTAATGAGATAATAATACATAAAATAAAAAAATATATTTATATTCTTTTATAAAAAAAGAAAAAATAAAAAATTCATATTAATTAATATATCTCATCACTTATTAATTAGATAAAATAAATTCTTATACTAGCGGTAATTAAGAATTTTCCCTTTTAGACATCATTTGGAGCTTGCCAAACTAAGTGCATTGCTAAATATATACAATTTCCTTCATAATTTTGATGAGATTAGTTTAAATCAAAAGCATGCTTGCATTCCATAATTTTCTAAATCATGGGTCAGAAATTAAAAGTTTAGAAGAAACATATATAGTTGGCAACCCATGTCATCAAGATAAATGTACAACAGTAATGCATATACAAAAGCAGTGCAATCAATAAGCAATATGATCTTTGAGGAAATTGAATAAAATAAATCAATATATATAATCAAATTTAGTTTTTGTTGCAATGAGATCAGAAATTATTGCTGTGGAGAAAATGAATATTATTTAATATTATTAATCATTTCTCCTTGATACTCTGATTGTGAGGATAAATTAATTATATGAATATAAATTTCCATGCAACAATATACATCTTCTAAAAATATCTATGTTCAGAACAAGTTGTCTAGAATTTGTCTGTAATTATTTATATTTGTTCTACTTTCTTGTACAAGAACTGAATTCGAATGATTTTATAATAAAATTTATTTGAATTTAGAGGTGTTCAAGTTAGATCATGTTGAGTTATTTTTTTAATTCATTATTTGAAGTTAGTTTTAAAATTTAATTATATTTTATTAATTTATTTCAGATTAAACATGTTATATTTTAAATCGGTAAATAAATTGTATAAGTTAATCTTCGATAAACTTAAGTTATTTTAAATTTCATATAAATTTAAATAAGTTATGAGTCGAATTATACTGATTAATTTAGATCAAATTTTTGGATGAAATAAAAATTTATCACCTATATTTATTAATTAATAAAATTTGAGCACTTGATTTTGTCTGAATAAATTAAAAAAAAAATTTGCGTAGTTGAATTCTTTCACATGATTTTATCTAAATAAATTTAAAGAATCTAAATAAAATATAATTAAATTTTTATAAAATTTGAGTGGACAAACTTAACTTAACAAGTTTATTGATGATTTTTTTTTTTTTTTTTTTTTAAGTTATTGAGATTATCATAAGCCAATAAAAAAGATGTCCATATAGTTAAAATATCTTCACTTATGAAAATTGAGAAAGAAAAAATTATGTGTAACTCAAGCCTATTAATGCAATTGTTGGATGTACTTTGAAAAGATGTCCATATAGTTAAAATTCGTATTTGAATCTCTCATCCAACAACTCTTAATGCAGTTATTGTAATTATTGTATAGCTCAAACCTATTGAACTTCTGTGGAGGAAAAAGAAGAAAAAAGTAATAGAGATTCATTTTTATTAATTGTGGACTGTAATTCTAAACGTGTAATCTTGAGAAACACACATGCATCATCTTATATACTTATCAAATAAAATATCAAAGATTTGAAGTCTACATAGCTAGTAAATAGTCATAATATGACAAAAACACATATATATATAAGAGTAGGATGTTTATATTTTATAATTTTGAAAAAAAAAAATATAGTGTTAAATCTATGAAAATGTTTCTCTTTAAGATTCATTATAAAAATAAAAATTACCTAATTAAGTGGATCCGATTTTAACAAATAATAATAATATTTCTTGACCAGTAAAACGTTTTTGGAACGTATAGAAATTTAGTATGTTTTGATTATACAAATTTCCACAATTTGAAAGAATAATATCTGATAATCATGTGGCAAGATTGACTCTTTCTGTTCTATGGAATGCAGCCAGCAGCCATTAATATCTGATTAATGCGGCAGTGACTTTGGATTTTCTGCAGAATAGACCTGCAATTCGGAATCCTTATTTTATTTTATTTTTTATTTTTTATTTCATATATTTTTAACTCTAAAAATTATTAATTATTAAAATATTTATATAAAAAAATAATATAACACATAAAAATATATAAAATAAAAAATTAAATATTACATGAGACATAAAATTCTAACACACCACGCCACCACCTGATTTTTGACCTCTCATTAGTATTTCATCGTCTTGGTCTTGAAGTTAGTGAACAAATTAAAATTAAAAATAAAAAATAAAAACGTAATATAAATATTAGAGTCCACTACCAAGTATGAAAGTTCAGAAACCCATGAAGAAGGGAAACTGACTGTGCAATAGATTAGAGAGGCTAATATCTTTAATTATATGTTAATTAAATTTAAATTTGTCACAAAAAGTCAAATTTCTGATGTTATTTCTCCTTATTTTCAACTAATTTCACCTCATTATCATCCTAATGATATATAGTGGCAAACATAAGAATAAATTTTGTCAATACAAATGCATGTGCATTTACATCAATTGATAACCTAATTCAAACCCTACCATTGGTAGCTTCATCACTTTATTCTCCAGCAGCCATCTCTTTGTACGTCTAATTAATTTTAAATTAATATCTTAAAAATTTGTTATTAATATATTTACTTATTTCTTATTAAAAAGATAATAATACCTTTTTTCTATATATTAGTATATTATTCTCACATTAAAACAAAAGGTATACTCTTAGTGTAATCAAGTCTAACCTATCAAATTCCCTAAAAAAAAAAAAGTCTAACCTATCAAAAATAACTCTTCTACTATTGAACTATAACAATTGATCACCATAGCTCTCCTTCCTAAGAATTTTCTTCTCTTTTTCATTCAAGTTTTCCCTCTCTATATAATACAACAACACGGCTCGAAACTATTTTTATGGTTTAATCCCAACCTAAAAAAAATTAATCTAAATGTATATAAATAATAACTAATTTGACCTTATAAATTACTTTTCATTTTCATATACTTTCGATATAGTTTTATCTCTTATTTATTGACATGCTAATTTAATCTAGTATCTTTAACTGGCCGATTATCTGATTAGACTGTTATATTTTTACCATTTTTGTGATGTGAAGTCTTCTCGCAGCTAAGCTGGTTCATAATTTACAACTGGGTTTATGCCACAAGTTTATTCTTGATTGACCTTGAATAGTGCGATTCGTTAGTGCACCAGATAGCTCCATTTTATATTTTACTCCATGGATAGTTCTTTTCCCGTGGGCCCACCAATTTTGTACAATCTGATCCCAAAATGGCTTTGATACCATTTGTAATAACTCGACTCAAAACTGACTCCAAATAACCTGTTGTTTTATAGCTTTATCTCGACTTAAAATGGTTAACCTATGTTATATAGATAGTAACTAGCTGAACCTTATAAACCGTTTTTCATTTTCATATACTTTCGATGTATTTTCATCTTTCACTTGTTGACGTGCTAGCTTAAGGTCCTTCAATATTTTTGCTTTATGAAACACTATGTTAAAGAGTTTAAAGTTATGGAAGGGGTTTGGTTTTCGGAAACTAGAAGCCAGTCTCTTTTTTTTTTCAATTTTTCCTTGTAATAGACAAGCAAAAAGTATTACAAGAGGCCCCTTGTCTTTTGAAAATCACTTGCTAGTTCTAAGGGAGGTGTCTTCTCAGGATCAAGATTCAGGTTTGGAGTTTAACCACATTGCCTCTAGGGTACAGGCCTATAATGTTCCGTTTAGTCAAATGAACTATGACATGGCTAAGCAGTTTGCAAATAAAATTAGCATGTTCAAGGGTTTTAATCAATCCAAATATCTGGTTTGGATGAGGTTCTTAAATTTTAGAGTAATTATTGACATATTTAAGCCATTATGGAAGGGTGCTCTATTAAAGATAGCTATAAACCAAATTGTTTCGGTTAGATTCAAGTATGAGCATCTTCCCACCATTTGTTACGTATGTGGTAACATTGGCTATATTAATATGGAGTGTCAAGAGTCTATAGAAGCAGAAGATTAGACTTAGTATGGTAAATGGCTATGTTTCTCCCTAATAAAGGTTTTTCAATTGCATAATAAATGAAAGATTGTATAAAGAGAGGTGTATGGCGGAGCTAAATGGTGGTGCAGTGATGGATGGCATGGCACGAATTAGTTCTCAACCATTAGCAATAGTTACTTAAAAAGCTATGATGTATTGTGTAATTGCTCGATCTAGTGATCATAGGCCATGAAAATTACTGAAGACAATCTTAGGACCTAATATGCTAGAATTTAGGGAGACTGCTTCTATTAAATTCCATAGGCATGTACATAGGTAAGCTTATAAGTGGGTAAGTGTTAGAACCCAATTAGCTTATGTTGGGTCAAATACTTACTCACTTATAAGTTTTTTATATATTTTATTATTATTCAATGTGGGATACTTTTTCCAACACACCCCCTCAAGTACAACCAGGCTTAGCCTGTGGCCCAATATTAATATACCTGTTGACACTTGCTCATAAATGGACCAGGTGACATATCTTCTTCAACTTTGGTCCAGACTAGTATCATCATCAGTCCATCAATGGTGGGTTTGAACATAGATCCCAGGATCCAACTTATTTGGGCATAAAGCTCTGATACTAAATTAAAGTCTATGGGCTCGTACACATATGCGCTTATAAGTGGGCAAGTGTTGGAACCCAATAGCATAAAATCAATTAGCTTGTGCTAAATCAAATAACGGGGACTTGAACATAGGTCCCAGGATCCAGGCAATTTTGGCATGAAACTTTAATACCATATTAAAGTCCATGGACCTATACATACGTGGACCTATAAGTGGGCAAGTGATTGAAATCACTTGCACAAAATCAATTGATTTATGCTAGGTCCCATAGCTACTCATTTATAAGTCCTTTATATATTTTGTCCTTATTTGATGTGGGATACTTTTCCCAATAGGTTCCACTAAGTCTAATAATAATTATATTTTATTGGTTAAGGAAGTTGTTAAGAAGGTGCATTGCTTTAACTTACAAAGTGTTGCTATTGGGCCTAATAAAAGTAAGCTTTTCCAATTTTCCAAACAACCATAGTTTAGACTTTGGATGATCCTAAGATAGAGGTAGGGCTATAAAGGCCCAAACAAATCTTAATGTTATGAAACTTTATTATAGGTTTGATTTTAAAGGATGAAGTTGATAGTAGGTCGAAACTAGCAAAAATAAGGGTTAGTTGGATAATGTGCTTTTTGAAACTGAAGTAGTGATCACTAGGCCATCTTAGGATCATCGCGGCCATGAAAATGTTGAGTTTCAACTATTGAGGGATTAGGAACCTTCAAATAGTTGATTTATTGCGTTGACTAGTGTCACATAAAAGTCTTAATATCATTTTCTTAATGAAGGAACTGAGAATTGAAAACTCATGGAAATTATTAAAGGAATTAAGAACTCATCCAAGGTTGCCAGCGTTTGCTTAGTGAATTTGATGAAGCTATGTAGGCTTTTGAGAAATGAGGGAGCCCTCTAGGACTTAAAGGGTTATGATGGTTTTCATGAGGCATTAGATTCATATCAATTATTAGATATAGAGTTTTTTGGTAATGCTTTTACTTGGGATAATGGGAAAGCATGCCGAGATTTCATTCAAGAAAGGTTGAACTGAGTGTTTATGATGATGGAAGGGTAATATATATTCCCAAATATAGTGGTTGTTCATTTTCAATGAGAAAGCTTTGATCATGTGCTTATTTTGCTTCATCATGATTTTTCTAGTTCTTAATCTTTACCAGGCAAACATCCATTCAAATTTGAGGCAATGTAGACTCATGGTAGGGAATTCAATAGGGTGATAAAATAGTATTTTCAAAACTCAATTAGTGGGTTATGAGGTTATAAAGTGTGTGAGAAGTTGGTAGATTTAATTGAGACTTTATTATTTTGGAATAGTGGAGAGTTTGATCACATAAATAAACATATAAAGTCTATCTAAGATTGACTTAAAGGCATTGCAAATCAGTCTTCTCATTGTACTAATATTACTGAGAGAAGGAATTTAGGGACCAAACTAGGTGAGTTAGCTCTAAGGGAAGAGATTATACAAAGTCAAAGGTTAAAAGCCTTGTGGTTAAAAGAGGGTGACTGCAATCCTAAATATTTTCAACATAAGGCATTTGAACGGCTATGGAAAAATAGCATCAACAGAATTATGGGCTCATCTGGTATGATTAAAATTGACCCTAGTAGCATTGAGTCAACTCTTATTTAGTATTTTGAGTATATATATCACTATGACTAGCCAACTCAGATTCAACAAGTGGTGAATTTGTTCCCCAAATGTGTCGATGTTGAGATGAACTGAGAGCTATTATGACCTTGGATAATAGTAGAAGTTTATTTTTCTTTAAAGCAGATGCATCCATATAAGGCCCTCAGGCCGAATGGTATATCTACATTTTTTATGATAAATATTTGGGGTTGGTGGGATAGAATGTTATCCAATTTGTTTTGAGAATTCTTCATGGTGAACTAGTTCCATCAAACCTTAATCACACCTGTATGACTCTTATCTCAAAAAAAAAAAAAAAAAAAAAAAAAAGAACCTTGAAACTGTAACACGTAAGATCTTCCACCTATACACCTTATTGAGCTAAGTCTAATTAAGGACTTCTTAGGCTAATGGTATCAACTTTTAGAAGTGTATAGTGTGTTCCCATGTATATATTTTCACATGCATATAACTAAGTGAGTTTGTATTTCATATTTCATATATATTTAATTGGTTGTGTAATATGGGCTTTAAGATTAGAATTTGACAAGATAATTTGAATAGAAGATGTTATTTGCTAACTAGAGTTAGATGTGCCATTCATGTGAGAAATCTATAGACCATTAAAAGTATTAAGTTATAAGAATGCATCATTAAGATTATTATTAGCTAGCTTAGCCCAAATAATTGATAGTACATTCCAAGATAAGTTGTGTTCATAAATAATATTTGTTATATAGATCCTTAAAAATAATTGCTAAAGTGTTAGTATGATATTTATGGTTAATAAAATCAAGTAAGTGGTGTAAGAGCCCTTTATTCCATGTCTAGAAAGCATGGTGTCTCGAGTGAAGTGTTATGAGATTGATCTTGTAATTTGAATCATTGAGGAGGCAACCTTAATAGGGGTAAAAAGCATTACCCATATGGTAACAGTCGTTAATGACATGTAACAAGTGTTACCCTTATGGTAACGAGTGTTACTTTACTCTTTGTCTAAATTCTGTCAATTTTTGGATTTAATTGTAATGGGTGTTGCACACTGGTAATGAGCGTTACTTATCGGACTCTATATAAAGAACCCCAATTTTCTTCAACCAAAACTTTGTTGTTTCAGCCCTTTTCTTAACCCCAATTTTCTTCAACCGAAACTTTGTTGTTTCAACCTTTTTCTTCTTTTTCTTTTGAGATTCTAGCCCCTAACAAACTTTTTCATATTTCTACCTTAAGAATCATTAAAGATCACCAAGATTTGAAAGAAACTACACAAGATTTATCAATTTTCTCATGGATTAGCAAGTTGTGGTAAAAAGGGTTAGTTTCAAGTTTATTTAAGCTTAGTTATGGTTATAGAAGTTGATTATGTGTTATGGGTAAATATCTAAGAGTGTATATTATAAGTATTAATTTTCAAATTGGAAGGTAAGATATAATTTATATTTCAAATGAATAGTATCATTATAGTAATTTTTTTAATACACCTTCTCAAATTAATGGTTAAGATGAAGTTAGAAATCATTTATATAGTTTTTAAGAAGTCTAATCATAAGTATTTAACTTGAATCTTCACGGATTAGGTAACCCTAAAATTTAGGTATATTTGAATGTTCACTAAAGGATGAAATTGAGTTAATTAATGGATGTTAGTAAAAGTGATTAGAACTAAAATCAAGTTATAATTTATGACTAAGATCCGTGATTTGTATAATATATTTGAAACACAAATTAGAGATCTTAAGGGTATAAAGAGAGCTTTTATTGTTTAAGTTAATAATGAGTTAAATCATGATGTTATGATGAGTTTTTACTATATTTAAAGATATTAAATGATATGTCTATATATGTATCTATCAAGGGGGTAAGTTACCACTATGTTTAAGGATGTTAATATCATACTTTTATAGTCTTGTTAAGAGTATTTTCATCATGTACATGCTAGATTAAAGTTTCTATTCGATAAGGTTAAGTTAATTAAGTCTCATTATGGGGTAAGAGTATTAAAGGAACTAAGTATAAGTGTGGGAGCTAAGTTATATGATGTTTCTTAGATGGATTATAATGTATAATTTATATGTTGATCATTTATAGCTCACAAACAAGGAAGGGGTGACATTGGATCGTCCTCTTAGTTATTGGTTAAGAAGAAGCTTAAATTTCTTTTTTAATAAGGTGAGTGGAAACATACTACTACATGACTCTTTCTTAATTCCAGAAAGACATCAAGTTATATGAATATCAAATTTTCTTTTTGCCTATACCCTATATCCATGTTCATGTTATATATGTTATAACAAGTTGAGCCAATGTAATTTTTCTTATCGTGTATTATGAAATTGTTCTATATGAACCCAAATGACAGTGATCTCCATCTGATGGAGGAAATTATCAGACTAGTGCATATGGTAACTCGGGGATATGGTACATTATCTGACCTTACCTAAGGGGTACAAGCCCTAGGTGTCAGACATAATCAGTCTTGCACCTGTTAACAGATCATGCCATTACACCTTTTATCTCATACATGTTACTATGTTTATTATATTTGTGATTTTTGTCAAATCTTTCACCATGAATAACTTGTTATTACAGATGAAATCCATATGATGAGTATGTTACCAAGTACATAATTTATCTATGCTTACATGTTATACTAGTTGTTGATGAAATATGCACAAGCCATATCTGTAACAAATATCTTTAAGATAACCCTTAATTACCAAGATGTTAAAGGTATGGTAGTATGATTTCTACTCAATGAGACTCACCCACATTTGTTGCATGTCTTTTAGGTTACAGATAGTGGATGACTTAGATTCCTTGCCCTTTCTTCTTTAGTAAGGACCTATAACTATCCATATATATGATAAATTCTTGGAGTTCCATTTTGTTTGTAGCCCCATATAGTCTTTGGGAGATTTTTATGTAATTATATATATATATATATATATATATATATATATATATATATATATATATATTAAAGTTTTGAAATCATTTATAATATGAAGTATGCTTACCGTAAGATGTTTATGATTTATGATATTGCCTTAAGGGCTTGGGATACCCTAAGTGGTTCCTTGTATGGAGATAATGTATGTATGTGTATGGATGGATGATACATTATGATGATTTCATAGTATGTTATCATGTTATGATCTTGGGGTTAGGTCCAAGTTTTGTTGATATCATGTTAGAGTTTGGTTTTACGAATTGTTGATAGCTTTAAGCTTAACCATGCCCTAGGATATTCATGTCCTCTAAGTTGGAATGTGACAGAAATACTAAAAGACTATCGCTTAAGTAACCTTTTCGATGTTCTTTATGAGGTCACTTCCAAAGTAATTGCAAAATGTTTAAAGCCTAGCCTTCATAAACTAATCTCACCTTCTCAAAGTTCCTTTTACATTGAACAAACTTATAACAAATAATATCATAGTGATGCATAAGAGTTTTCATTACATGAAGCAGAAGCGATAAGGTAGCATGGGTATCTTGCTTTAAAATTGGACATGACCAATGAGTATGATTAGGTCAAATGGTCCTTTTTAGAAGCTGTGATGATCAAATTGGGTTTTCGTCAGGGATTGGTTGATCTCATCATAAAATACATCTCCACAGTGTTTTATTCCATTTTAATTATTGAAATTCCTATAAGCATGATTCGTCCGACTCACGAGCTCTAACAAGTCGACCCTCTTTCACCATATTTGTTCTTAATTTATGCATAGGATCTCTCTATAATAATTAACTAACACATTCAGTCTTGAGCACTTCATAGCTTAAAGGTCTGCCATCAAGCACCTGTTACATCCCATCTTTTGTTTATTATGACAACATTATTTTTGGAAGGGTAACAAATGAAGAGTGTCAAGTCATCAAACAAAACATGTTATTGTGTGTGAACAAGCTTAAAGGTAGAAGGTAAATTTTGATAAATATGAATTAACTTTAAGCAAGAATGTGTGTGCATTAGATACAGAGCTAGTGAAATCTATTTTAGAAGTCTAGGAAGTGTGGATATTTATGAGTGTTATTTAGGGGTTGCCAACTTTCTTTGTGGGTTAAAATATGCTATTTTTGCTTCCATTAAGGAACAATTGTCTAAAAAGTTGCAAGGGTAGAAAGTAAAAAAATTGTTATCAAAGCTGCAAAAGAGGTGCTAATTAAGTATGTTGTTTAGTGTATTCCAACATATGCCATGTGTATTTTTCATCTCCCTTAGGCTATATGCGATAATATTTGATCCTTATATGTAGATTTTAGTAGAGGTAAGGGTCAGATGAAAAATGTGTGTACTAGGCGATTTGGCACAAGTTAAGTCAGTCCAAAGAGGTAGGGGCATGGGATTTAGGGATTTCCAAACTTTTAATGTAGCTTTCTTGACAAGTAAGGTTAGAGACTCATCAAACACTTGGACTTTTGGATTTTCCTAATTTTAAAAGCTCGTTATCATCCACGTTGTGGTTTTTTACAACCTTTAGTTAGACATAAACCAAATAATATATGGCATATCATTTATAGGTTGAGATGGGTGTTGGAAAGAGGATCTTGATAGGTGATTGGTTATGGCAAGTTAGTTCATATTTGGAATGATAGATGGTTGCCTAGGTTGGACAATTTTAATGTAGTGAGAAGGCCTACCCAATTACCTGATGATGGAAAAACACATTGTTTGATTAATGAGGATACTCATTGGTGGAATTAGAGTTTTATTAGCCAAGTTTTTTTGCCTGTTGATGCATATTGTATCTTGAATATCCCTATTAGTTTTTGTGGACCAATTAAGCTGGCATTGTAGTAAGAATGTTAAGTGTTTAGTTCGCAAAGAGTATCATATAGCTGTAAGGACTATCCACTGATATTCCATCAATGTCATTGTCAAATGTTTTTTTATAAGAGATTATGGAATAAAATTTGGCATGTTATTGTTCCTCTTAAGGTTTGTATTTTTGCTTATTAGGCTTGCCAACATATATTGCCTACTTGTGATAGTTTGAATGTAAGGATTCTTCTATTATATCTCTGTGTGCTTTTTATGGTGATTGTTAAACTTGCCTTTATGCTTTGACTATATGTGGTTGGGTGTTTAATTGATTAAGTTTTTTCTTCTATTTGTGATGATGATTTTGCTAATTTTTTAGTGTTATTGATGCAAATCTCAAAGACAATTTCTTTGAATCCTAGTTCAAGTATAGAAGCAGAACCTAGGAAAGCCAAATCATATTCAATTGATAAACTTGACCCAATTATTAACTTGAATCACAAACAAAATGTATAAAACCTTGATCTAGAGCTTATAAGGAAGTAAACCAAAGGTATAAGTTGTAAATACCATAAGATGAATAATCTTAATAAGTTTGAAAAGTTCAATAAAGAATCAAGAGATAAAATTCTTAAGTTTAATTCAATAATCAAAATAAGTTTTTTACAATAGAAAACATGCCTATTTACATGAATTGGTTGTACAACTAAATTACCATAATAACCTTAATGAAAAATCCTAATTTATCTTAGAATAATGAAAATAAGACCTAACTAGAAATTCTTTACAGATTTGTATGAATTGGGCTTTAAAATATTAAAGTTTGGCCCAAATTTAAATTAAAATAAACTCATAAAAAAGATAGAATCAACCCAAACATAGAGGAAAATAATTTGACCCTTAATGAATTGCAATTCAAACAGCTCCATCTTAAACTTGGATCACATTTGCTAATGTTTGCATCTCTTTTAAAGTTGATTCCAAGCTTGTCCTCCCTTTAAAAACTTTACTTGAATCTTAAATAGTCTAGCACATGACTTCACCTAGGATCATGTTGTGAGGCCTCGTCTGAGCATCACGTCTAGATCCACTAAAGGATTGAAATGCTCATTGGGGCTCAGTCTTGCGAATCTGTAGAGCATGTAACCCTGCTCCCTTGTTGTATTTTGAAAATGATTTGGTCTTTGGGACCTTATTTGGAGTCGTTACCTTAATTTATTTTTGTTGAAAAAATATAAGGTAAAAACTCAATTTGACTCCAATTATGATCCAATAAAAAGAACACTAAGCCTTCAAACCATATTTATCGATTCGAGGACTAGGTTTTCAGTTAAAAGTAACAATAATTTGGCTTTCAGTTCAATTATGACTTGAAAATATTATTTCCCAATATAAAATGCAAAACAATAAATAAATTAGTTAAGGCATTCATCCAAAGCAACAAAATAAAATAATAATTAACATCACAATAGGGGATACCAACTCTAACCCTATGGTTTTAGGTTTGTAACAACGCAGTCTAAACCTAATCTAAACCATTAAAGGCCATTAAAGGGCAATTAGGGGGGAAAATTTTTCTTTCTTTTGCATTGAATAATGGCATGTGTTTATGCATGACATTGATGGTTATGCATGTTATATGAATAGATTTTAGGCATAGAAGTGATTTAAAGGCTGTTAGGACAAAATCAAAAAATTTTGAAATTTTTGTGAATTGGGGGCAAAATGGTCATTTTACAGCCCCTTCGGATTTTAATGGATTTAGCACTATAAATGAAGAGAGAAAAGAAAATAAGTGAATATAAATGGCATTATTAAGTTTATTTGAATAATATACGAAAAAATAAACCCGGTTGAAAACAGTTCCCGGCAAGCTGCTCAATTGAGGTGCTTGAGGAGCTTGAGGTGCTTCGGTTGCACTAAGGGAATTTTGGTCTTTTCCTTCATGATATGGGATTATAGAATGTGTGCAACCTTATGGTATTAGTTTAGGCTTGATTAAATCCAACCATTG